>PVHY01004528.1:71633-82863 GCA_004024945.1 Uropsilus gracilis
CAAAAATCAGTCAGACTCCCTTCTAGAATTTCTGCCTTTATTTGATACCCTGGATTGACCAAAACAGTGTTTTCACATACTTGAAGAACAAAAACATTGCTCGCATTAAACATAGACTCACAACAGGCATGTAGACACTTAAACAAAGAAAACCTCAAGTCTCATATCCTGGCAGCTGATCCATTTTTCAGCACCACCAGAAGCACCTAACGAGCTCTCCTATCACTGCATCAGAATTTGTGGAACTAGAATCATGTGTTGGTGATTAGCCTTGTCAGTGTCTTTTTTTAAAAAAACCCTCATCATTTATGCCTTTGTAGTAAAGGGTTCCCTTCTCCTATGCAGGAAATCTAGAATGAAAGTGGGTTGTTGCCATGGCAACAAAATATAAGACAGAGAACTCCAGAGAAGGGGGAAGTCTCTACACCCAAGGACACAGCCACAAGACAGCCCCAGGCCCTGCAGTGGTGGCAGCAAAGAGAAGCGACTCATCATGACTTCACATTGCCAGATGGCCTGCTATTGACACAGGGTTCCCCCCAACTGCTAATTATTTACATAGTTCTGGAATGTTCATTCAAAGGAATAGAAAAGAGTCACTTAAGTATGCATTGATATACTTACTAGATAATTTTTCTCTTTGAACACCTCCACATGAGAAACTTTCTCCCAACACCTAGCACAGTGCCTTACACAGAGGAGCTGCTTAAAATGTGTCTACCCTGTTCCCACTGCCACGGAAGAACCACACACTAGCCGATTGCCCCGTCCCTGGAACTCAGAAAATAAAGCTGAAAAAGAAGTGCGTGTACTTAGTTGTTTGTTGGATCCCTTGAACGGGGTGTTTTTCAAGATACAAGATGAAAAAGACAGGTTCCCCCTCATGAAAGAACTCGCCATCAGTGGACAGGCCAGCAGCTATCAAGACCCATGTAATGTTAGATGGCAGTTTAAAGCTACAGTCTTTCCTGGATATCACGGGGCATCCAGAAGACAGACACCCCTAGTAGACTGCAAGGATGGGGAAGAGGAAGTTGGGTGTATGCTTTGTGATCTGAGTCCTAAAGATGAATAAGGCACTGTGGGCACTTTGCTTGCTCTGAGATGGTCCCTGTAGAGAAGACAGTGAGAGCAAGGCCCAGAGGTAAACAGCAGCACTGTCATAGGGCCTGTGACATCTGTGCCAGGCGACAAGAGTCTGTAAGGCAGGGAATTGTGGCAGCTGTGCTGGAGAACCAGGTAGCGAAGGTGCTAACAGGTGATGTGACAAGGTCTGCTTTCTGGAAGGCTCTGTTGCAGTAGTGGGGTGGACTGCTTAGCAGATACATTGGAATCAAGAGGGTGGGTTTCAAGGTTACTCCAGACACCCAGGAGAGCCTGAATCAGAGAGGATGGGGGAGGGCAGGCTGAAGCTGCTTCTAGGAACCCACCTAGTAAATTCACATCGTGTCTGCACTCACTTCCCCAGCCCCTCCCAGCCCAAATGCCACCCTCCTCTCCATACCAATTTTAACCCGAAGAAAACCCTATCAAGCTCCTCCCACAGCACCAAGCTTTGGCATTCTTTGAGCCACTTAAAATGATCACAGTCACTTTAAACAAGATTGGCTGGGTTGATGGACAGGCAAAAACATTTCTTCCTTGGATTTATTCCAGTACACTGTTTCCCATCATTATTGGTCATGGGAGGTCAGACAAAGAAAGGAGATTTTCAGAAAGATTCTGCACAATCTATCAGTGCCAACTCAGAGTGGCAGGCAAAACAAAACTGATAAGGCTTCGTATGGAGATAGGATCATCCCTCCGAGGCGCTCCTAGTTTCACAGTGAATATTAATTTTTAGAGCATTCCTATAAAGGAGACAAGTGGCAAAGGAGTTTGGCTTCATTTCAGTGGGAAAAAAAACAAAAGCTCCGAAAGCCTGGAGAGATGAACTGACTGATCGGGTGAGGCTGGCTCAGGGCAAGTCTAGGGGCGGAATGTGGGTTTCTCGGTTTCTTCTCCTGGCTGTATCAGCTAAAACCCATCCTCATGAGGTTATTGTATTTAACGTAGCCTGTCCTGATCTCGTCTGAGAAGAGGAAGTAAAGACCTGGGTAATTTTCCAGATGATTTCTTTAAAAGAAAAAAAAAAGGCAACCTCTCTTTCCTCCAAATTGTTTGTAATTGATGCAATACAGGAAGTCTCGCTGCTTTTTAATGAGTTCCCCATCTCAAATTCTGCCATCTAATTTTTTTTTTAATCTTCATGTGCCTGAAATATCTCGGTAACTCAAGCAGAAAGGGAGGCTCTCCTACATTATGAAAATGACCTCGACTTACTTCCTGGCAGAGCTAAGGGAGAAGTAGGCACTGGGTGGTGGTATCTGGGCTGTAGGAGTCCAGTCCTTCTCCAGGATCCTCTTCAGGGCTGGGGTGGGGTAGATGGAAACCCCAGGTTGGACCTTGGCACTATGCACCTTCTTGCTTTCCATTGTAAATGCAGAGGTGTTCGCCGGGTATTCACTATGCACCCCCAGATGCAAAGAACAGCTGCTTTGTCCCATCAAAAGGCAGGGGAAAACCTAGGACTTAGACTAATGACTCAGTTCTTACCAAAGGACCAGCTGCAGACCCCGTTTCCGTTTTGATGTGTTTGTGCCGTGGGCAAATTAAGCTAGCCATGATGAAGCACGGAAATGCCTGAGATCCCTACCTTTTGCCAAAGCACATGTCTCAGCTCTTTGTCCAACTCTAGTCCCTGTTGTCTGCCACGTGGCTTTTGGCTTTTGTCCTCTCACGCAGCTACTCTGCACTCCTTCCTTGCGGTGTCTGTCAGGGGAGGGTCAGGTGCCCTGGGATGTTTAGGCTCCATGAACACCATGCATGACAGTCTGGTCCACAGGCAGCTAGTCAGAAGGAGCCTTATCCTGAAGCTATTTTGGCGGCAGACTAGGAGTCAATAAGGGGACCCCCAACAGCTTGCCTTTTTCCTGGGGTTCACTGATAAAACTTCAGATCCTGACTATGAATAGAGGCAGCTCCTTTGGTCTGGGGTGTGGGCTGTAGTGACTCCCTGCAGTCAGAAGATTCAAGAACAAAAGAGGCAGCCAAGCCATCCTGGTACCCAGCCTGAGCCCACCGGGGCCTCACACCGGCAACCTCTGCCACCTGGCTCTGCACACACACCCAGCCTGGAGTGTGCCCAACTTGGCGTGCCCCGTGTCCCAAAAGGAGGACCCCTTTCCTGAGATGGGATCACTTCACGTGTACACCTTAAACAATTAGACATGAGTCCCCCCAAACGTAAGAGCAGTCAGCACACGCTACCCAAATCAGCGGCTCTAAGTGGTGAAGGCAGAAGAAAGGAGGGAGGAGGGAGCGGAGTGGGGGAAGGAAGGCAGAGGCTCTGGAGTCTTTGTTTCTCTCGCATCTGGCTGGGAGCCAGAGGCGAAGATCGAAGAGACCTAGCCTTTGTCCACTGATCTGACAGTCATCCCGTGTTCCCACTCGGCAGAATCAAAGTGGAATGCATTCCCCCATCCATGTCCATCACTAAAAAGGTTACTGAGAAAATCTAAATCTTCCTGTGCCTGGTGAAAGCAGGATTCCTAAGCAGCATTTCTGTTTTCAAGGTCATGATGAAATGAAGAGTTTCACTTTCTCCGCTATGGTCTGTCATTGTTAGCATCCTCGTCATCCTCCAAGGGGACCCAAAACATGTGCTCTGTGACTTTAAGGGAAGAGAGAATCCTTCCTAGGCTCTTCCTATCAAGTCTGGTTAGGTTTTAGCATGTAAAGTTCCAGGCCATAAATAATTCAAAAGGCATGAAGAAGATTTTCTTCCTTCTCCATCTATGCCGGCGCACACCACCACTCCGCATTCCTTTCTGGCTTATAACAAATGCTAATTTAATCAACTGGCAGTAAATTGTACTGCTTGCTGACTCATGCCAGACAGGACCCCAGTGGACCTGACAGAGCTTCGCCATGTCATTTGCAAATGAACAATAAAGAAGTGGATCCGAGCTGTCCACCTCGCTGCTTTTGTCCTCCTTTGTTTCCTCCTTTTCCTACTCCCTCCCCCAAAAGGACTCTTTACAAATGGAGGCTCCATGCAACGCACACCAGCCATTCGCAGCTCAGCCATGCTGCCTGCAAGCGCAGCACCAGGTGCAGGCTTTGTGCTCCGAACCTCCCTGCTGGTGACAGGCCTTTCCTGCCGCTCCTGAGGGCCCGCCTGGGAGAAAGCTCACCTAGCTGGGGGAATGGCAGTGGGCACAGCTGGCCCTTGTTATCCAAGCCCTGAAAGCCAGCGTGTCAGGGACACTCTTGGATGAAAGGTTATTACAAGGATGGAGCAGCGCCTCCCACCAGTAGATTCCTTTCAAGGCGAAAGTGGGGACAGCTGTGACTCCTGGGGGCAGCTGTGACTCCTGGGAACAGCTGTGAACTAGGGTTGCAGGCTGGTGGGGGGGGGGAGGATGCTGGACAAGGCCGAAGCAACAGGTCAAGGGCTCAGGTAGAGAAAACAGGACAGGAAGAAACATCTCCCCAATGAAAGGAGCAAGACATAGAAAAATATTTATGATAAGCCTGGGATCTATTTCCTTTTCCTTTTGCTCTTTTCTTTTAGTGATAAATATTTAGCTCCGAAAGAAGTATTGGGCAGCCCCACCCCAGAGGGATTCCTTTCAAACCCTCCCCGTGGTGAGCATCCAAATACTTTCTGAGCACTAATGTATAGGGAGGAAATGGAAGGTCATTTACCCACTTGTCTCCAAATGCCTGTAAAGCACTTACAATGTTCCAAGTACCATCATGAGCATTATTCTGTTTGCTTTCTCCACCTGAGTGCCCATCACGCACACAGCTGGTAGCGTTAGGCCCAGGTCTGGGCTTCCACAGACAGGCTGGGCTCAGTGCAAGGGCCTGAAGATGGTACCGTCACGATGGATCCTCTTTCCCCCCTGACACCCTCTTCCTGGGCATTTGCACACAGTAGGTCTCACTGAATAGATGTGAGGCTTATGGTTAAATAAGCAAACTAAATAACAGCGAAGCATCAGAACTTCTGGAAGGTTCTGACTCATCTTGTCATGTTCTTCCCCTCCACAGTGCTCACTAGCTGCCTGGTCTATCCTTTCTGGAATTGTCAAAGGGCTGCCACATGTTGCACCCTGCAGGGTGTATGGGTTTCTCAGGGTTTTTGCCCTTCTGCCATCAGTCTCCATGACCAACACCCCTGAGGTTGCAGCCTCCGCATGACTGTACACACCTGGGCCCAATGGGTGTGCACGTGTGTGGTGGGTTGACCTGGGCCTGGAAGGAAAGGCTAAAAGGTCAGTAGCCGCTGGGAGGAAAGAGAATTTGCCAGAGAAACTTGGGTGGCTGTTTCTTCACTGTTCATTATGAAAATGTCTACAAAGATAATTTCAAGGGTCCCGACATTTTTTTGTCTGCTACAACCTAGGATGAACCTACTTGGGCTGGGATGGTTACACAACCACCCAGTCCCTCACTGAATTATAAACTCCTGGTTAAGGACTCTGTGGGGGAAGCTGGGAGAGGGGGGCCTTCCTGAAACAGGTTTAAATTTTCTGGTTGAGTACAAGCTCACCTTATCAAGAGACAAATCCTGCAGAGTCCCCCTTTATTCTCAAATTCCCAAAACCCCCCCCCTCCCGAGTTTGCTATCTCCTGTGGCCCTTCAGAATGACAGCTGTCTTTGTCTGGGTTCTTTGGAGGAAGTGCATGTATGTATATCGTAGAGATCGTAGAGACTGACTGCATTGTTTTGAGCCTCTCTTTGAGAGTTTTTTCTCGAAGGATCCCTGCTGACAAGCAGGGCATACACAATGGCAAAAAGTGTTTGCTTTAAAACTTTGAGACTGCACAATCAACTTCCTGCAGGAAGCCCAGAAAGGGGAACTAACAAAAGGCCCTCTTCTCAGCCCCCCTTCATCTCCACAGAATATTCTGCCTTTTTTACAGATTCGTGGATCTACTACTTTGGGGTCACTGGGGAACCTACAAAAGAATCAGCCCAAATGGGGGGAACGTTGGCACCCACACACTGCATTCTGGAGGCTGCACTTCACTGCCAAGAATGGAAGGTGTGGTTCACTTTATCCTTATTTAACCAGAAGGCTCAGCAGGGAATGCATCTGGGTGTAATCTCCCCAATGGTTCCAAATAAGTGTGAGGCCTGGGATGGCTCCTTGGCTAAATGTTTGCACAGTAACTCAAGCAAGGCAGCAGACATGAGTTAGGAGGGAGAAATGAGCTGAAGTAGGGAGGTGCAGGGATCTTGGGCTTCTCAGGCCTGCGAGACACTACTTTACCCGGAGACAGTCTCCAGAGACAGACACAGCCCTCCCCCCACTCTGTGCCACCTGCCAGAGCCATTTGCCAGGCTGCTTGCAAGAGCCCCTAAGTGAGCGAGTCTCTGGTCCAGACCCCACGCAGGGGCTGATCACAGCCTGGCCTGTTGTTGAGAGGGGCAATAAAAAGACATTAAGTATTTCATTTATTTTGAACATTCGCTATTTGGAACAGGCCTATATGCAAGCTGAGAACTTAAAATGCAGGGATAATGTAGGCTATTGGAGGGAGGTTAGGGCTGGTGGAGGCAGGAAAAGAGAATCGTAATTGAATTCCAGTCATCATGGTTACGTGTTCAGTAATCAGTGGATCGCCAGATATAGCCCCACCTCCCAGAGCTGGTACCCACAGCTAAGCCAGGGCGTATTAAGCCGACGTGGTGAGCTGCATCTCCTTCACTGGGGGAGACAAAAGGAAGAGCTTCTTCCAGCTGCTCTGTTCCACCATCTATGGTCTGAAACCAAAGTGCGCTGAATGAATGAATGAGTGGATTCCTTCTTTGACTCATTCATAAAAATCAACTCAGATCTGCCAAGAAGCTGTGCTTTCCCCATTTTAAGTTTGTCTTCCTCTGCTCCTCTTTAACAATGATGTTCTTTTGCTAGAGCTGCAGTAAAGAATTACTGCAGGCTGGCTGGTTTATTTTCTCACCGTTCTGGAGGTTGGAAGTCCAAGACCAAGGTGTCAATAGGTTGGTTTCTTCTCAGGCCCCTGTGTTTATAGTCTTCCCTGAAGACATCTACGTCCTAATCTTGTCTTCTTAAAAGGACACAGTCACAGTGGATGAGGACTCGCTGTGACCTCATTTTATCTTAACCACCCTTTTAAAAGACCGATTTCCAAATGTAGCAACATTCAGGCTCCAGGAGTTAGGACTACACCACGTGAATTTGAAGTCACAATGCAGCTCCTAACAATCATGATCTAGTATCTTAGGACAAAACACATCCGTCTCTGCTGGCATTCCACTTTTGATAAACACCAAGCTGCTAACTCAGGAAATCTCAGGATCTGCCCTGTTGTATCTGCTTAAGCAACAACACCCCCCCCCTCCAATACCACCCCTGCACCCACCTACCAAAGAGAGACCAAACACTTTCGTAGCCATTCATGTGGCAGTATCAGAAGAGGAGGTTTGGGGGCGTTTGGTTTTCTTCTGTAAAGTTTTCATTTCATTCACTTTCCAGAGCATTGCACCGCTGCTGAAAGAGGGAAGGAAGTGAGATTCACTAGCTGGCGGGATTATCAACTCCCTGCTCTTCAGGGCCACCCCTGCCGGAAGCACCCTGGTCCCTGGAGCATGTCCTGGTGCGGAAGGCAGCTCAGCCTGGCTGCCTCTGTAGCACGCTCCTTCTGAGCAGTCTGCTTTGGCCGCAGAAGGACGTTCCATTTGTTTTGAACAGGCACTGTTCAAAACAGCTCTTGACCCAGCCAGGCCGCAGGACCACCCTAAGAGGCAGGAGTATACCTGGCTCCACTCAGTGCTATTTCTCCACCAGGTGCCCCAGTGCCCATTGAGTGTCTGGAAGTCATGCAAAGGAGCCTCTTTACCTAATAGTTAAGGCATCTGCCCACACCATCCACACCTGCCTGGCCCGGGAAGTCCCAACCATCCTAGCAACCCATTTCCAGGACGAAGACGCTGAGACGAAACAGGCAGTAAATTCTGATCGCATAACTACAGAGTAATTAAATGAATGTTACAGATTCACAGAGCGCACCCCTGAGACATTGGGGGGGGGGAGAGACGTAAACCTATCACGTGTGTGTGTGTGTGTGTGTTGTTGTTGTTGTTGTTTTTGAAACCCTCCTCTAAGTCTGGCAGGCTGGAGATCTCACAACTTTGGTATTTCAATTCCTATGCCCATTTGGGCTCTAGGAATGCATGTTAGGTTAGTTTAAGAGCATCTTCTGGATACATACTCAAACTGAAAGAAAAAAGGTAAGAAATAGGTAGGAAAATATGTCCTTGTGATTATCTTCCTATCTTAAACTTTGAACCAACATTCTAGAGGTTTAAAAATAGTATAATCAAGGCATCTAATTGACCAAAGTTCTAAGTCAAAGCATCAAACTTGAATGAATTAAAACTATTTGCTTATCCACTGATATGTAAGGCAAACTGCTGCACTTCAGGTGACAGCTACGTAGACCTCTGTCTCCAGGATCACGGATCCAGAGTAAGGAGACAGAGACACAGCAAGAACAAAAGGCAGGTTCCAGCTGAGTGGGACATACACTCAATGCTATTGAGTACTGAAGGCAAAAATAATCACTGTAATGAAAGAGTCTCAGCGGCAGAGATATTTGAGCCTGGATTGGTGACTTGGATCTGGACTGAAAGTAGTGTGGGTTCACTGAAGGCTTGTGAGCAGGAGACGATTAGGGCAAAACTGGAGTCAGAGATGAAGACTCTGGCACCAGGCACAGGAAGTAAAGTTAGAAGACCAATCTGCAGACCCTGGTGGTAGCTCAAGCACCAGGAGGCTTGTCCCTGAATTGAGCATAGGCTGTGGTGAGACGATAAAGACAGAGATGCTATAAGCACTGTGGGAAGAAAATAAACAGAGCTTTGAATATTACTGGTAGGAAGAGACAGGCTCCAGTGCCCTGATCACTAACCATTTCCCAGGAGACCACTGACCAAAGGGAAGGTCTCAGTCCCAGCTGGAAAGTTCTCCCTCCCTCCTCTTCCCCACCCCATAGAAACATCAGACTTACCCACCACACCAGACTCTCCGTGGGACACCCAGGTCATCCCAGGAATGCAGCCTTGCCCTCTGACAGGCAGGAGGAATGTTCAGGGCACAGGGATTAGTTACATAAGGCCAGTTGTCAAACAAAAAAAGCCCCAGAGCTGCCTCTGGCTTTTGTCATGACTTCAGTGTCAACCCCAAAGCAGACCCCCACCTTGATTCTACTTGATTCTACATAGTCTGGCTATGAACTCGACACGCTCAGACTCCAGACCACATACCTCTGTCCCCGTTAGAGTTTTTAGTGATGTCTTGCTGGGTTTGTTAAGAATCCAGTGTCTCTCTTCTCCTTTCTGACTTTCCTTTTTCCACTGGAGTCCCACAGGTGATCCTGGGGAGGGAGGAGAGGGGAAGGGGTGACAAGGTCATCAAGACTCTCATCCACCTGTCAACAACATCCCCTTGTTGACATATTTAAGCTCCTGGTCCAAATAGCTCCTGAAACCAGACACCTCTAAACTTACCATTTATATGAAATAACTTTATTTTTGATTCTGTATTCTACCCTTTGCACATAAATAGCCATGGCACAAGTCTAATTGCGTTCTTGTGGAAAGGGCCCTGGAAGGAAAACAGAGCTGTCACACTGGCTCTCGCTCCTGCAGGAACCAACTGCGTGGCCTTTGTCAATGCTCTTCATCTCTGGGCCTCAGTTTCTTCATTGTTAACAGGAGGTTGCATGAGCCAGTCTCTCACCATCCCTTTAGGTTTCACATTCCACACTCTAGAGTCTCCACCATGTTGCTGAACTTGTAGTGACCCTGATATTCACTCCTGACCAATCTCCCTTGTCAATCCTGCCACTCCCCATCCAACCCCACTCTGTGGCCCAGCCTGACCACTCCTTCCATGGAAGAAAGAAATGAAATGTTGTCCCAGAGCTCTGAAGACAGGAATTGGCAGAGACATGAAGAGAAATAGGCTGTTTTCTTTTTCTGTGGGAACAGCGTGGATATGCGGAAGGCAGGTAATGGGGTAGCCATAGACTGACCATCACTTTCAGGTTGATTGAACTGAAGTGGATTTAAAATGGCTGAGAAGATGTCAGCTAGTCACTAGAGTCCACACTGGAGGTCAGGGCCTCAAGCTTAAGTTAGCATTAAAAAGAGCCAGGTGACTCTGGGCGGGTAGTGCCAGAAGGGGAAGAGACACTCCCCCTGGGGCTATTCTGATGGAGGTGGTGACTAAGAGGGGACATCTGAAGCCATAAACTGATGATAGACCTGGCACAGTGAGGAGAAAGAAGAGCCTTGTGGCCTTGAACTTGACAGCCCACCACGCTTTATGGAGAAAAGAAAGAGGAAAAGGGAAGGTGAATAGAAGCTAAAGGAGACACGGAGATGGAACTGGTTTTCCTTGAGTGCAGGGTTCTTCGCACACATCAGTGCCTGGAAAACCTGGAGAAGGTGAGGGAGAGGGAGAGCTCTGTGTGCCTAGTGCGAAGCTCACAGGTGGGAGAGGCCTCCTTGACTTAGGTGATGAAGAAGCAGGAAATGGGCAGTGAGGAACCATGAAGCCAAGTGGCAGGTCAGGTCTGCAGCGCCCAGAATCAGGTGCACCCCAGGAGTGATGAACCCTCATAGCTTGCATCAGAGATGAAGCAGACATTTCACTGTTCCACATCACACCCCCTCACCTCACCTCAGACTCACAATAGCAACACACACCCTCAGCTTGCTCCGGCTGCTAGCTCTCTCTGCTTTTCTGTCCCAGGACCTGTTTTTGAAGCTGCTGGCACTTTACAAAGAGACAACTGAGGCAGAGGACTTCCCGCTCTTTCCTCCAAATTTCAGCTCCTGAAAGACAAGAACCAATGACTCCATGCCCCCACCCCTTTCTGGACACCAGAAAGACCCACGGAGACCCACAGGTCAGCCTTCCCCCCTCCCCTGCCTCAGCCTCCCCACCCTCTCACCCCTACTTGCTGGGTTTGGGTTCCCAACTAATTATCTGCTCTAAGCCTTGACTAAGACTCTGCTTTCAGGAGGAAAAGGCCAAGGCAGAGATGCATCCCTCTGAGCAGCAGCAGCCAGGAAACATTGGCAGAAGCACGAGAGCACATTTCCTTTAAAGCCCAAATCACAAAATGAAATGAAAAGAGTTCTGCTCAC
>PVHY01004528.1:82963-93454 GCA_004024945.1 Uropsilus gracilis
GGGGGGGGGGTGTGGGGTGGGGGGGGGAGAAAGGGCCCTTCCCCAGTAAAGGTTGCAGCCTGAAAGCCTGCAACTGTACAAACCTAAGTGTTTCATTATTTATTTCTTTCTTTACTTATTTTTGAGACAAGGTCTCACTATGTTGCCCGGAAACTGCAGAGTCACGTTTCCTGGGGTACCATGGACTCAAGCAATCCCCAGCCTCAGCCTCCCAGGCAACTGGGATTATAGGCGTGCACCACCATGCCCAGCTATTTTTGAGACTAGGTCTTGCTATGTTGCCCCGAGCAGGTCTTGAACCCGCAAACTCAAGAGATTCCTAGTCTCGACCTCCCTTCTTAGTCTGGGATTAAAGGCATGTGCCACCGTGCCCGGCCTTAAGTGTTTAATTTTACTGCTTGACACCTCCATACCATGTGTTAAAAGCCAAGGTAACTTAGCTGATCTGGAGTTTAATCAGACGTTTAGCACTAAGTCCCTGCAACCAAAGATGCTACTGGCTGGCACCAGGGGTCTTTGCACATCAATGCCAGCCCTGAGGTCCTGGAGAGAAAACGGCCCTTGGCTCTGGATAGAAGAGCCCGCATCCCTCTGAGTCCTGCAGCTGCATCCTCTGTTACGTAGCTCCTCATTTCTTATCTCCTCAATTGTTATTTTTATTGCTTAGTTCCACCTGTTTTTGCTATTGACCCATCATCTCCTGGCACCTGCAGTAAACTTCTCTCCTTTTTTTTTGAGACTAGGTCTTGCTATGTTTGTCTGTGGAACCGCAGGCTCTCGTTGCCCGGGGTACCACAGACTCAAGCCATCCCCAGCCTCAGCTTCCCAGGTAGCTGGGATTACAGGTACACGCCACCACACCCAGCTATTTTTTTGGAACTAGGTCTCGCTACGGGCCCCAGGTGGGGCTCGAACCATGATCCCTAGCCCCGGCCGCTTCATAGGCAGAAGCTTACAAGCATGAGCCACCGTGCCCGGCCAACCTTCTCTCTTTAACATAGTGCTCCTTTCATCTTCACAGGAGATGGTCTGGGGAGGGTCAGGGAGCGCTCCCCACTTCCCCAAGTTGATCTATGACCCATTGCATAATTCTCTGCCACAGAGGGGCTGTAGCTGGTCATGGACACTGTCGAAGGGTGGAGAAGATCACCAGTGTATTGTAAAAGCTGGAGAAGGCAAACAAAAACCTAACAGCTCCGTTCTCTGACCATTGGCACAGCCCTCTTAGGGAAGGTTTGGCTGTGGCTGCTATTGTGCTGACGCTTCCTCTGCAGGGACTTGTCTATCCTCTCATTGTCTTTGCCTCAGAGGTCTGGTTTCCAGACTCCAGCCCTGGGCCACTGCTGGAAACACCCTGCTCTTGCCCCTTCCAAAAAATCAATTCACCATCTGTGGACATAGGGTCCTTTTTATCCTGGGTTGTATTTTTTTACTTTTTAAAGTTTGTTAAAAACTGATTACACAATTGACAACTGAGCATGGAAACAACTTAAATGGCCCCAAAAAGATGAAAGGTCAAGAATATATGTATATGCACACAATGGAATACTACTCGGTGGTCAAAAAGGATAAATTCATACCATTTGCGGGAACAAAGATGGAGCTGAAAGGGAGTATGCTAAGAAGGAAAAAGAAAATAACAAATAGCTTCATTTATAGAGAGAATTTAGGGAGACTGAACAAAGGGTCAGTTACAAGACAAAGCTGGCAAGCTGACCACAGAGGCATACAGCAAGGGAAGGGGAAGGAGAGGAATCAAACAAGAAGTGGGACAGTAGATGGGACTGTGATGATGGCTCACGGGTTCTGTGTGGTAGGAGAATGATGGGGACAACAGTTGAGGGGGAAAATCAAATATTGTACAAAAATGAATAATGATGTAAGAAAATAATAAAATAAACTTTAAAAAGTAAAGCTGAAGCTGCTTTAAAAAAATCAATCACCGTTAGAAAACCATTTTAACTCTTCCTTGGGTGACATTATTTTTCAGAGGTGAACTGGACCTTCTCTTTACACATCCACAGGATTATCTAAAGAAAACAGGGTGGCTGCTATTATTTTGGATTCATCAGCACTGAGACTTTAACCCTTATCTGGGTTTGAAGTGTGGCAAACCTCCATTTTATCCTCACAATAGCACACATATCCTTTACCATTGTAAAGGTCATCACAGCTTAATATTCAAAGGGCATAAAATGAAACCTGTGGCCCAATAAGAGCACTCAACCCCTTCTCCTTTCCCCCCCTTTCTCTACCCTTCCCCCCAGGCTCATGTAAAGCTGGGAGCTGACAGCTAACTTGGCAGCAGAATGGTCTGAAGGCAAAACACCTACACACACACTGCCCTTCTCTTTTCTCCGCCCACCCAGGGCACTGTGGATGGAAATGAGAATACACACTTGGATGTTTTATGGGTAGCAAAAGGGCTTTTCAAGGGTAATATTGAGTTTATATGATATTCACGTTAGGTGCTGATTATAGAAACTAAAAATATCACTCCTAAGATTCGACTCTTCTGTTTGGAAAGCTTTTTTCAACATGTGTTCTGCCAATAGACAAGAATTTCTAAATGGCTGCAAAACTCTAAGTAGTCCTTTTACTCTCGTTAGTCTCACTACCCTTGGCAAGAGAACTCAGTCCTTTGGATGTAAGATGTCGTGTTGAAAGCCACTTGTGACCCCTCAGATACCACTTAGCAGTTTCTTTCTGGTGTGGGGGAGAGAGAGAGAGAGAGAGAGAGAGAGAGAGAGAGAGAGAGAGAGAGGAGAGAGGGGCCCTGACATTCTTAGTAACCACCCCAGTGACTCAGGCTGCAAAGCCCAGCGATATCTGCTTCATCTTGGCATTTGAAAGCAGAGCTCTCCTCCTCTCCTCGGGCCCATCACAGGCATCCTGAATTTCCCAGCTTTATTTCGAGCACTATTTCATCTGTTGCTGCTTATCCCGCCGCTCAGGTTCATGGTAAATGGTCTGTTTCTGTCAATGACTTTTTCATCTATGTCAGGGAAAGGCCCATTAGACAAATCCAATGGGACAAGTTCAGAGAGTTTGTCAGTTTCCGTCACTTTCAGGTCTGGCTGTGCAGTGGAGCAAACGTGAACAGACTTGTCAAGACCAGCAGCCTCTTCGGGAAGAAGTTTATCTCAATGGAGAGAAGCATGTGAAGAGTGAACAGTATCCAAATACCAGTCCTTGCATCTCAAAACAGCACAGAGATCTGAAGACTTGTCTATGAATAAATGAACAAAGTCACAATCTCAATTCCCTTTGCACAGAAGGGGTGGGAAGACAAGGGCAAATAGCCAGGGGTATTTGGGGATATTTGACCAGATGAAGAATCTAGCATTCTTTTTCCATAATTTCTTAAACGTATCAAGTCAATCGCTATAGATAAGAAAAATGAAAGACAATGTTTTATATCTTCTTTCACTGAGAAAGCAGAAGAAATCATCCACATTATTCCTAGGGCTGAGGTGACGAAGCCCCCATTTCAAATACTCAATCTTCCCTCTTACTGCAGTAAGCAGAATGTTCTAGCTGCAGTGTGAGGCCAAACCCCTCTCTTGTCCACAGTATCTCTTCCCCACAGCCCTGTAAGCACTCATTCCTAGCTCTGACCTCTACCTTCTAGATACTGGCTTCTCTCTACTTGGTCACTCAGCTTAACAGATGCTCAGAGATCTCATTTTAAAAAAAAAGAAAGGAAGGAAAAAGAAAAATATTCTTATCCCTTCTGCCCCTTTCAGTCATCACTCATTTTTCTGCTCCATCTTTTAGCAAACTTCCTTTCTCCACTCTCTTCTCCTCTCATTCTCTCAAATAACCTGAAAGGAATAAAAAGTTGTTAACAAGATCATTAATGACAGCCACCTACGCAAGTTCAACCCTCAGTTTCAGAGCCTTGACCCTAGTAGGTTGATCCATGCTTTCTTTTTTTTTGCTTTTCTGCTCATTACCTGCCCTGTCCTCTCATAATAATAAAACAATTCTCATAGGGAAAATAAAGCCTTTTAGTCTGTTTCCCCTGTGCTGTTGACTTCTAGAATGCTGTGCCTGGTGCATGGTAGGTCCTCTGAAAATACTTGAATGAATATGTGAATGAACCATCATTAGGGCTTATAACTAGGAAGTTCAGGCCCGTAGCTCTGGTGATGCCAGAGTAGTCACAAAGAGTAAGAATCAAAATTGAATTGATACATATCTGTTATTTCTTTAGCCAGCATTTTGCAGTGGTCTGGAAAGTTCTGCTCTCCACTCTCAGCAGTAGAGAGGTGAGGCAAGAAAAAGGGAATACTAATGAGTATAAAACAGAGGCCAAGTATCAGTTAGGTTCTTTCTCATTTACTGCTCATAACAACTTGCAAGATACGTACTATTCTTATCCGCATTTGGCCGATGAAGAAATTAAAATGGAACAATAACTTATCCATGTTCACCCAAACAAGAGGTCAGCATACATAGCCTTACATCTTCTGGCTCCTTAGGTATGAGACATCAAGTCCTGGGGAGTCACAGAAAATCAGAGGAACTGAGCTGATGAAGATAGATGGAAGTCAAAGTTTCCAAAGCAAAATGTACCTTCACTTTGGAATATTTGTGATGGTGTTTTTCAGCGTTAAAGAACATCAAAATGTCACTAAAGTACGTAAAGCAGCAGAGCTGAAAGTGATTTTATTGTTTGTCTTCTTTTCCAAGCATCTCATGGGAGGCTTGTCACTATTATTCACAGGGCACGTGTAGTTGTGGAATGGCCATCTGGCAAGGGGCGCCGATGAAAGACAGGCTATTGCTTAAATTCTAATTTCAGATGAAATAATGAAACAAAATTCGCATTTCAGATAAAACAAATAATGCTCCAGCAACAGGACATCGCAAATATTGTATGAAATATACTTGTTCTTAACAAATATTTATTGCTTATATTAACTTCCAAATTAACCATGCTTCTGCATTTTTATTTGCCAAATCTGGTAACCCTACACCTGACCCAATGCTCCCCCACCTGCCTGTGCTTGTTCCTTCACTCTTTCAGATAGGTTCTATCCAGGCAGTAGGACAAAGAAGGAGATAAAGCCAGTTCAAAAAGACATCCAAGTGAACCAAGCCAAATGACCACTGTCTTGCTTTTCCAGACAGGGAATGGCGGGGGGGGGGGGGGGGGGGGGGGGGTTGAGGCCATGAAGCACATTTCAAAATTTGGATTGTTTCCTCCAAACCCCTTGGGACACCACCCCCTGCTTCTCAGGCTTTCTCTCTACTGCTCAGAAACTGAACAACCGTGAACAGACTTCTTATACTCACTAGCCTCAGTTTCCCCATTTACAAAACAATAATAATCTTTGAACTATTTGAAAGAAGATAAAACAGGTTATGAGATGTGAATGACTTCTGCAGATAGCCTGTTAGTCAAGACTTCTCTGAAGTTCTTACATGAATATCTGAATGATACGAAGAAAGCAACCATGTGAACTGTGAGTGTGGGCGTGTACGTACTTGCGTGATTACAGATAAGGTAGAATAGATTCAGGCCAGATGGAACAGCACATACAAATATTTAATGGGGACAGTGGATTATACAATGACCTATTTTTTTTTAACAAAAACAAAATCAGATATTTAAGCAAAGTGAAAACTTGACAACTAAGGCAAAACTAGTTTAATCTATAAACTGCATTCCTTTAAAGTTGATTTAAGTGGAGAGCAGAAATGCATGGCAAGTGAGGAAGAAACTATAAAGACTGGACATAAACATAGGTTGAGGTTATCAATAAATTAATAGTACAACAAAATTAACCCCATCTCTGCCGGATACTTGTGCATCTTGAAGCTGAGCACTGCTATGTGATGAATTATGCCCTATCCCCTACTCCAAATTCCTAACTGAAGCGTTAACCCCATCATGACTATATTTGGAGATAAGATATTTAGGTGTCTTCTGTTTTAAAGAGATAATGAAAGTAAAATGAGAGTCTGAGGTGAGGCTGAGGTGCTAACCCAACGCAACTGGAGGTCTTATAAGAAGAGAAAGAAAATAAGATCTCTCTCCCCAGATACACACATGAAGGAAAGACCATGTGAGAACACAGCAGGAATGTGGCCATCTGCAAACCAGGGAGAGTCATCAGAACCCAACCAACCTGAACTCTGGTCATGGACTTCTCAGCCTCTAGAACTGTGAGGAAATAATCGCAGTTGTTTAAGGCCCTCAGATTATGGTATATTATTATGGCAGCCTGAGCAGACTAAGACAGTGAGGAATTAAAATCTATTTGGAAAAGCACTAACAACCCATCTTGGAATCTGCTCATATGAAAAAGGTGCAGTTCTTTAGTAGCTAGTAGAAGTGGAACAAGAAATAGAAAATGAAATCAGATGAACAAAAGTAACCAGGCAAATAATGGAATAAATTACCAAGAACAGGACCTCTTTTTCAGTGTCAGGGCCAGCACTGGGTTTATCAAGTGCCCAAACAAAGTCTATTGATCTTGGGCAATCAGATGTCTTACTTGGTGGCATACAGATATCTCACTTGGTGGCATACATTGAAATAACAAAAGCAGATGTGCTTGACACCAGTTGGAGAGATCTGAATTCTAACTTTAAAATATCCTGAGATATTTGACTTACTAACTTTCCATCCTCATTTTTCTTTTACTTGAATTATAAAGGAATGGGATACTGCACAATCTTTTGCCCCAAGTCCATTTATTCAAGGTATTATATTAGAGAATGTGGGGGGGTTCTATTTGATGGCATGGGGGTTCTTGCTCACAAGATGGACAGACCTGTAGAAGAGATACTCAGCAAATCTGAGCAATGCAGAACTGAGTTTGAAAAGACATTGGATAAATAACCTTGGCAATACTCCATAGGTGGGTAGAAATGATCATTCCAGAGTTTCATAAAAGCCTAAGGTCCACCAATGGTCACATCTGGCTATACTGGCCTATTTGGTCATAGGTATTGCTCAGTCTCCCAAGAGCCTCACCTTGGCCCCTCACCCAGGATGCTGATAATCCCATTGACTCTTACCAACACATTCTGAACTCTCACTACTAGAGGCCTGTTTCATCAGCTCGTTCAGTCATTCACCAAATATTTACTAAGTGCTATATGCTATGCACCACCCTAAGTTCTGTGCTTACATTCTGCAGAGAAGAGACAGAAAACAAATGAATAAATAAAACAAATAGTACATCAGACAGAGAAATATGCAACGGAGACAAGTAAATTAGAAAAAAAGCACAGAACAAGCCAGAATTGGGGGGGGGGATGCTGCTTGAAGGTGCAGTCAGAGAAGACATCCCAGGTAGGTGACCTGTAAGCAAGGATGTGGAGGAGTTGGGGGTGCAGTCCAGGCAGCTCATGGGGGGAAGGAAGGTGTCCAAGTGGAGAGGGAGCAAAGCTCTGGGGTGGGGGTGTACCTGGATGAAAAGAAAGCAGTCAATGGATCCTAGCATTAAAATAGAGGGCAGGATACCATGTCAGAGACAACAGGGAAAGGGAAAAAAACAAAGAGGTCCCATAGGTGCTCATAAGGCACTTGGCTTTTACTTTGCCCATTAAGTGGTCCTATGACCTGACATAGGACTGAGCAGGATTACTCTGGCTGCTGGAGCGAGGCTATGCAAAGTGTGGGTAGCAATGGCAGGGGCTGCAACAACAAGGGGTATTTTGACAATCCAAAGAAAGACTAGTAGCTGCAACCAGGTGTAAGTGGCAGAGGTGGTGATGTCAGATATTAAATATCCTTGGGAGGTATAATGAATAAGACTTGTTGATGGTTTAGATGTGGGTTTGAATGAGGAGATCTCCATCACCAACAACCAACCAACACTGACTCTGCTGCATGGATTCTGCTGAGGAACCTCAACTAAGTCACTGGCCGACGCAGTTGGAACTGGGATCCTTCCGGCAACACCAGCTCTCCCCACCCAGGCAATTGTGATTTGGGTTGAGGTCACGTCAACCCTGTGTCCTCGGATAACTTGTGACCCGTTTGCCCAAGCCCAGTCCAGTGCTGGGCTACCCTCCTCTGTTTCTGTCTCTCTCTGTCTGCACTAGAATCCCCACAGGAAAGGAAACTATGGCTCCTGAAGGAAGAGAAGATTTTACCTAGATGAAAGCAGGTGCAGGTGGGGAGAGCAAGTTTGTGCTAAGCTATGAAAAGGAAGACTTTGGAGCTGGTAATGTAACTGGGATGATCAGAAAGGCAAGTGCAGACACTGAAAATAGCTACCTTCTTAGTTTTCTACCCAAATCCTACTTACAACTTTCAAGACATTTTAGGTGAAAAGGAGATGTATGCATTTGCCATCTGAAAGCAATAGTACCTGCCTGGAGAGAGTAGACATCATGATTGTTGAAGCAACAAAGAAAGGACAACAAAGGGAGAGAGAAGAAGCCACAACAAGGATGGCTTCTTTCCCATTAATGATATTACAAAATCCAGCAGTGGGTTATCACATTGGACACTACCTATTTACCTAACTTTTAAACAGAATCCAAGCCGTCATTCCCCTCTGTATATTGTTTTATAATTTAGAGCAGGACTTTTTTAAGAAATCTTCTCATGAAGAAATCCTCTCAGGGAATGAGGTGACCACAGCATCTTTCAGCAGAACCAAGCCAAACCATCTTTTAGCAGAAAAACATACACCGCATAAATTCCCTGGAACAAGACTGACGCCAGAACTCCTGACTTCCTGCTCCTCGCACTCCTGGTCAAGCTCCCCAGACATGCAGAAATGCAGGGCACCGAGCAGGCATGTGTTGTCTTAAAGGATCCAGGACTGTAATTCTCCCATGTGGGCATTTTCCACAGCCTTTGGTTTACTAGTACCAACCACCGAATCCTCAGTGATTATGCCAGAGCAATTGGAGGCATGCTTCCAACCCCCTGGTGGAATAAATTATAAGATGTGATGAAGTAGTTATTTTCTAGGGCTTGTTGTGTTTTTATTCCTCCCACAAATAAAATGCAAACCATCACAAATTAAATAGATTCCTCAAGGTCCAAAGGGGGATCCTCCTGCTGTTTTTTGTATACTCAGCAGTAATAGCAGAACAGATGTTAAAGAACCAGACTTGAAAGAGACAATCTTCCCATAGGATGTGACAGGGAAGTGGACTTGAAGGCTGTACCCTCCAGAGACTTGGGGAGGGAAGTGGCATGGTGAGTGAACATCAGTTTCAGTCCCTTCCTAACTTGTCTGTGTCTCCCTCAGGGGTCTTCCAGTTACCCAAAGGACAGCAACTCCCCCCACACCACTTCTTTGCAACTTCGCTATTGGAAATATTAAATACAATAAGATATTTTGAGAAACATCCCATTTATATAACTATTGTTGTAATTGTTGCAATTGTTCTATTTAATTAATGGTTACTGTTGCTAATCTCTAGCTGTGCCTAATTGATACATTAAACTTTATATTAAGAATGTATGTACATGTGGGGGAAAACATAGCATATGTAGGATTCAATACTATCTGTAGTTTTGGACGTCTCAAGGGGTCTTGGAAGGTATTCCCCATGGATGGAGTGGGAGAACCCACTATAATGGGTTCTCCAGAATATCCAGACCTAGAACCTATCCTCTCCCCTCCCCCACCTTAATTATAGGAATTTTTTTAATTTATTGAAGTAACATTGGTTTACATCACCACTAGTAATTTGGAAATTTAGGATCCCCCTCCTCCAGGTATAGTTACCATAGTGCAACCACCACCCAAGCACCCATAGTCCTCCAATAGTGTTCATTGTGCTCCCTTCCCACCTTGTTTTCATCCCCTCCTGCTCTGGCTGCCTGAATTCCATGCTAAGATTTCAAAGCTTGGTTTTTGTTTGTCTTTGTTCAACCCTTTGTTTGTTTTCTCTATTATTCTACATGTAAGTGACACCATCTGGTAATTATCTTTCTCCTTCTGGCTATTTTGTTTACCATAATCCCTTCCAGATCCTTCCACGTTGTCCCAAATGGCATGAGCTTATCTTTTTGATTGCTGAGTAGTATTCCACCATGCATGTATACCACATATTCATAGAAATAGTCTTTTCAAGTAGCTATATCTATGATGGTAGACAATTCCACAAGACCCTACTCTTCATCCATGTCCTAAGGAGTAGCTCTTACCTGTTTTTGGCTTTTTCCAGAAGAGGCAGATGTGATCAGAATCATTGTCACCTAGTGTTGTTGGTACTGATGGTGACTTTAAACTTGTGCAGCTGAGACCTGGAATCTAGGGATCTGAAACTGTTCCTGGACAGAATCTCCAGCCAGTGCAGTCCACTTCTCCACTGGACCTCCAAGAAGTCATAGTGTAGCCCTGTCTACACATGCCTCCTGCTCTAGTTTCATCTGTGAATAAACAGATGACTAATTCAAAACCCAAAGTCTAGTTAGTACAGCAAAAGAAACTAATAGTCTCCTCATTCTTGGACATACCTCTAGCTAGAGTGACTTTCTTTTTTTTTTTTTTTTTTTTTTTTTTT
>PVHY01004529.1:0-92918 GCA_004024945.1 Uropsilus gracilis
AGGTGACCTCTTTTTCTCTGTCATTAATCATACTCACCCCCCCCACCAACTGAAGTGCAGAACCCTAAAATACAGGTGAAAATCCCAGGTCTGCTCCATCATACTCTAGAATTTTATCTACATGCATTTGTCATTTTGGCCTCTTCTACTAATCATCTCATGTTCATTTGTTCCTCTCTCTAGCCTTAGAAGAAGCAGGCAAGGTGGGAAAGTTTTCTCCTAGGCCCCAATAACTTGCAGAGTTGAGTAAAGGACTTTAGCCTGGACCCCTTCCTTCCTGCACTAGGCTCTTTGATGCTGTTCTTCCCAGCCCTCACTGCCCATTCGAACCATTTTGGAGCCATTTAACAAATACTACAGGCCTCACCCATGCCAATTAAATCAGGATCTCTGGGGTGGGGCCCCAGTATAATTATATTTTTAAGGAAATGTCCTAGATTCCAACATGCACAAGCAAACAGTGGGAACTGGAGAGCTATTGGAGGATGCTTCCCGGGAGAATTAATAGACTTATTGAGAAGTTCAGCTGATCTTACTTGTGGGAATGCATCGCAAGGGAAAAACAGACTCACAGAAAATAATAGAGAAGAAAGAAGACAAGGGTGGAAACAGAAGTTGAGATGTCCTTTCGTGGCTCCTTTGTCCGGGAGTTCTGTTTATTCTCTGGTGCTGAACCAGGTCTGCAGTCTGCCTGGGTGAAACCCCTGACTCTGAGAGTTAACCATAAAGTCTGAGCCAAACACAGTTGCTAGAGTTCAGAAGATAAGATGAAACTGAAGGGGGGAATACTTTGCAGTGGAGCCAGTCGCTGGGCCCATGGAAGGTAGGCTGGGGGGACCTGTAGACTACGTGCATTCCCCTTCTAGACAGAAGCTCATGGCTCATGGTGAAATTTTGCTCCAGGAAGGCAGAAGCATGCAATTAGTTCTGGCCTCCATCAGTGAAAAACTGCTGACACCAGAGACAGCTCTAGCTGGAACAGATGTTACTTTTGTTTGTTTAAATGATGGAAATCTTTTTTGGAGGATTTGTTTGCTACTGATGTCTGTTCAACTCATTCCTTATAAAAGGAACAGTGTGACAGGCAGCTGGTGTCACAGAGATAATCTGAAGTCACCCTACCCTGGGACTGAATCCCAGCTCTGTGCCTCTGCTCTTACTTCCTGTTGCTTTGAGTCTGTCACACTGTGTTTCTCATCCTCATCTTCAAAATGAGTAATGACATTTTTAAGAGCAGGAAATCAGGCAGCACCTCCCATAATTTAGGAGTAAATCAGCACAGCATTAAATAACACTGCACCACCTAGTGAAGAAGTTATTACCATTTTGGTTCTCTTTCATTTTATGTCAGTCTTAAAGGGATGGAGGCATATTTTTTAATTATATAAATAATTCATTTACATATATATTTCACATCATTGTAAACCCCGGGGGTCACCCACCACCTCCTCTCCCTGGAGGCTTATTTTTGATGTTCCTGTAAGTTGGCTATTGAACTCTTTAATAAGGAGAGTTGCTCTCAGGTCATCGTATGTGTTATGAGGCAACAACCTACATCTGAAAATGAAGATTGTCAATTTACATGTATATGACAATTATGGGGCTATAAAGTACCTTTTTATTTTATTTTTTTCGATTACAAAGATGTGAAATTTATCTATAAATAAATTAATATAAAAAACAAAGTACCTTTTAAAATATAATTAAGTAGAAGAAGTGAATTTTTCAATATTGTGTCTAGGTGATATATATGCAGGACAAAGGTATTGATCAAGTGAATGATCAAATTTCATATGACTGTAGATTGTGTGCATTCTTAAAAAAGAATCTGCACATTCTTAAAGTTTGGAAGCTCATGTTGACCTTCAGGTAGTTTGTGGGGGTAACCTAAGGACCCTGTCCTAGAAAGATAATCTCTGGGGCTCATACTCATACTTCCACTACCCAGTGATTTGGAAATGGAAAAAAAAAAAAAACACTAGGAAATCCAACAATCACCTTATGTTTGATTAGTTTTTGGTTAAATTTTTTCTTAAGAAAATAATAGATTACATTTTTTTTTTTGATGACAAGCCAAGGGAGCCAAGATCACTACTGTATCAGTTCTCTTGAGTGTTTAAACTTCTTATTGCTCTTGGTTTAGATAAGGAAGTAAGCATTGGAGAACATTACTATTTTGTGACCAGACTTCAGGGGCATGATAAAAGGCCAAGGGTGAGGAGGGGGAAGATGACATTTAAATTTAAATGCATATGGACTTTGCCTGGTTATTTTTTCTAAGAATGAATATGAAACCCTACTGCAACTATTTGATCACTGACTACACAAAGTTTGTCAGTTTTTCTGGGAATGCAACTTTTTACCAAGCTATCACAAAGTTCTTAAAGCATTATATTCTGGGGCAGGATCCCTTTTAAAAAAAAAAAGCATTATATTCTTCCTTTAATGCAAGGAATAGAGTAGAAGAAACCCCATACTGTAAATTGTTATAAGAAGTGGATTTATTTTCTTTTGAGTCATGATAAAGTCACCAATCTTAAAATAATCTATCCATATGCAAGTTACAAGGGATCCTCCGGTAAAAAGCAAAAGCATCAAATGCTGATACTAGTGTTTTTTTGTCTATAATCTGCTCAGAATTTTAAAATTTAAAGCAATTTTAAAATGCTTCTATTCAGTTCAAAACTAAAGAGTGCAAAGCCTCATTCTTCCAAATGTGTTCAGGATGTTTCATTCTAGTCTGGCTCTGCCCTTATCTTGCTATGAGTATGTCTTAACATCTCATCTCCATCTCAGACTCACTTGACCCAACCATAAAATGAGTGGATGCTGGTAGATAAAGGAGCAATACAGTCAAATACCAACAGGAGCCAGGAAGGTGATAGAAACAAATGAATCTGGCCTGCAGTATGATAGGAAATGCTGGTGGTAGCAGTGAAGAAGAGAGCATGGTTCCTATAAAAGGGCAAGTACCATCAGTGGCAGGCAATGATTAGCCAGGAAGACAGGCCTCTCATTGACAGTCATGAAATATCAGGAGAAGCTGGAAATGTACACTTTTTTTTTTTTTTTTTTAGACTAGGTCTCACTATTTTTGCCCATGGAACTGCAGGCTCACGTTGCCTGGGGTACCACAGACTCAAGCAATCCCCAGCCTCAGCTTCCCAGGTAGCTGGGATTACAGGCGCGCACCACCATGCCCAGCTATTTTTGGGGGGGGACTAGGTCTTGCTATGTGCCCCCAGCGGGACTCAAACCATGATCCCTGGCCCCAGCCATGGCTTCCTAGGATGCCACCTACAGGTATGCGCCACCATGCCCGGCTTTGGAAATGTACACTTTTAAAGTGAGAAATGTTTTTATTAGTGTTTCCCTCATTTATGAGAATTTATTGCTGGCAATGACTTTTAAATGATTTACAAACACTATACAAACAAAGCTAATGCAGATCCAGGCCAGATCCAGCCTGGAGAAAGACATTTTATGTCTTCTCAGATGTCTTCTCAGATGTCTTCTCAGAAGACAGATGATGTCTTCTCAAAGGTCGCATGACCATAACTTCTAAATAGCATGTCTTTGCTCTTGCGTGTTGGCCCCCAAATTTGGGATTTGATATTGTTTGGGCAGAAGAGGAAAAGAGCTGGGCTGTTGGGAGACAGTGTGTCCTATTCATGGCTGCAGAAAAATCACACAGCCCAGGTCAGAAAGCACTTGCTCGATGACAGAGGGCACTGTTCCTTTCAGCAGTTGGGACTGTGGTGGATACAATGATAATAGCAATACCATCCTCCTCATCAGCAACAAAACTATCTTCACTATTCAGAGAGGGACATGCTACCTCTAGACCATGCACAGTGCTTTTGGGTAATTTGTTAATCCTTTTCATGAAGGGAAAGAATAACTGTCAAGCAGAGTAATGAGACTGCTAACACAGATGAGAACGATGGGTGACTGTACCCTCTGCTCCACTCGGGGATGTAAGTGCTGTGAGACACCACTCATCTCCAGAGGGTGGTGTTATCTTACAGAGCAGCTACTACAGTAGGCAAGGGCACTCTAAGAATGAGTACCATTTTGTCATTTCTGCATTGAGGACTCAATTATCCAAATCTTCCTGAACCCTGTCTCAGCTGCATACCCCCAGTATTTGCATGACTGGGGTGGAAATCATCACTGTTTAGAAAGTAAAGAAAAATGAACTCAAAACTTGCCCCTCCCACGCCTCCTCCAATTTTCAGCTCTGTACATTAGGCAAAGCACTCAATATCTCCCTAACCCAGTTTCCTCATGTATACCTTATAGGGGCTGATGTAAGATTAAAGGAAAGTTCACCCACCCAGGGGAAATGCCTACTTCTATGTCAGTAGTACCAGACAATGTTTCCTTTCAAAATTCTGACTTTCTCATCTAACTTTTTTCTGCTCATCTGTTAATCTTTACCCTTCACGTTGGACAAAGATGCCTGGAATAGAAATACTAGACTCAGTTATATGCGATGTCAGTTTTCAACATTATTGACTTACAAAGTACAATTTTGTTGATTCAATACAAAAAAAGTCACAAACCCAAAGAAGAGAAAAACAGTTTCTTATTTTACATTTACTGTGAACCCAAACAATCTTTAGTCTTTCCATTTGGTAAAGGTGAGACAGTTGGCATAAGTTTAGCTATGTTCTCATCACAAGTGAACTAACCCTATTTCATCTATTTCTGGCTTACAAGGTGCTTTGCATGAATAGACTTTCCTTTAGCTCACAATATTAGGAATGGATGTAACATGCAGTTTGTTCAATACCACCAGTGTCACCCCTGTATGGCCTAGAGCTGTGGATGTACAATGAGCTGTCACTACTCTTGTCCACATGTCCACACACTAAAGAATATTTCCACTAACAAAGAGAATAATATAAAGAATGTCCTGTCATTCGCTGTGTAGGGTGGGTCAGATAAAAGTTAGTTTCACAAACACTTGGATCAACTGCTTGGAAGATAACTGACCACCCCAACCTGGAGGTCCTAGCACTTTTGACAAGGGCAAGATCTCCTCACTCTTCCTCAACTCCCTATTGATTGAAATTCTTAATAAGTTTAGCCTGGCAGGTTGCTCAATCTACAAGGCACCAGTCAAGTTTCAGTCTTTAACATTATCTTCTATGCAAAAAAATTCACATCCACACACACACAAATCTATCATGAAACCCAAATAGATGAGAATTCTTCCATTCAGTTCATTTATTCCATACCCTCCAAGAAGACAACTTTCTGTGAGTGGCATCACATCTGCTCTTTCTTTACTTTTTTCCTACCATCACTTTTTAACATCTACTATGTGCCAGGTTGCATTCTAGGCCATAGGTCAACAAACTACAAGTCTGAGGGCCAAATCTGGCCAGTTGACTATTTTTGTGACAAATTTGTTGGAACATAGCTACACTCATTTATGTAAATGTATGGCTGCTCCACACAGAACTGAGTAGGTATGAAATCAACCAGTCAAACATATCTGCTACCTGCCCATTTACAGAAAAGTTTGCTGACTCTATGCTAGATAGAATATACAGCACTTGAAGAAGGGAAATAAAGCCAGTTGACTTCAGACACTTCTGTTAGAAGCCTGCACTACAAGGCTCACTATTTAACCTAAGGGGCAGAACAAATTTGGGATCATGGTATATGCCACAGTCTGGTGCTTGCAAGGAACAGAGAAAGGATGACAGGTATAGGCACAGATGTGTGAGAGGCTACAGAGAAGAAATGTTAGTAGATTAGTGTGGAAGGTAGTTGGGGCAGGCAACTATAAGGATTCCCATTCAGGAGGACCCCAATTCATGGATGGGCCAGGTACTGTATGTATCAGAATCATCTGGAGACACTGTCTAAAAATGATTACTAGGCCACATCCAGGAAACTGAATCTGAGTTCCAGAGGTGTGACAGAGCATTCACGTTTTTAGCAGGTTCTTCCTGGTTGAATCTGAGGCACACTGGTTTGAAAGGAGTCAGATTAGCATTTAGTTCTAGTGAGGGATCGAAGGCATTCCCCATGCTGTCTGGACTGATGTCCACATGTGGCAGGTGAGAAGAGGAAAGAATCGGGGCACAGACACACAGAGGTAGATGCAGTGAAAAGGCAGTTTATTGTCTATTAATACTGTACAGAGGAACAGAGAGAAGCTACAAGTACAGCGTGGGCTGTCGCTGGCAGTGTTATTTCTGAAGTTGGTTTTTGTTTTGTTTTTCATCTGAAGGAAACAGAACAATCAAAGTACACTTCAGGTTACAAAGTACAGCAGCTAGTCCAGCAAGTCTAATTCAGAATAAGCACGACAGTCTCCCACCCACCCACCCCCAACCAACCACAAAATGGATATATTTACAGAGACGTCACTCATCCTGAGTGAGCTGCTAAAGCTGGAAATTCCATCAACAATCTACATTCACTGAAAAGCTGCATCAGACACAACATTTTCTGGAACCCCTGTATGATTTTTGAGTCTCCTAAATCAGGAGTTTGAGAGGGGGAAAGAATGTTCCAGAACTCCAGAAAGAATGGGATTCTTTCACTTGCCAGAGTGGGTGTCACAGAATTGGAACTGGAGCTGCACAGAGAACAGTTTTCATCAGCCATTAGTCCAGTGACCTCTTTGTATATAAAGACTTGTCCTTGCAAAATCCATTGACTGGAGGTCTCCTGCCCACCCAGCTCAACACTGAGAGGTTTCCTTAGTACTAAGAGATGAAGGTGGCTCTCCCTTAGCACTATCAGACACTTGCATAGTTCTTTCATTTTGGAGTTATCTCCAAGACATGAATGTTCCCAGTTGCACTTGAGTTGGGTCTGTAGGAGGGACGTTAATGATGAAGGAATTAAAGTGATTTACATGGGAACCAGAGGGGCTATTTTTCTCAAAACAGACAGATTGTTTATGACTTTGTCTTATTAGGAAAAAGATCGTCATCTTTAAGGGTAGTAGAAAAAGGTCCCATCCTGGGAAGGAGCTGCCTGTGAAGTCTAACATGGGAGATGGGCAGACTCTAATGTTTGGTTCACTCTTGGCCAGACAGAGGAACCAACAAGGTTGAAGACCTTCACAAAACCAAGTTTCAGGGGCTAGGATAGGAACTCAAACTTTTGGCACGAAATTGTGGGGAAACTCCAAAAACTCGAACAAATCAGAATCTTTTTATGGATGGGACAGATACAACTCTTTCTTATCTCCACTTAACTCTGAAAATACGATGCTGGCAGCCCCACTGATACTGGCAAGGCTGATGAGAGCTGGTAAGTGTTTTGGTGTTGGTTTTATGTGTTTGAAACATAAAACACATTTATGTATACATGGTAGATGGCCAGGTGCTTCTGAATCACCATGTCACACATAATACTCAAATGCACCATAGTGAGTGGTCCCTTCATCTCAAATGTAGCAATTATTCTTTAAATAATGAAGGAGCTGGACTTTGGTAATGGCCAGGCTTGGCTTACATTTAACTAGTAGCTATCTTCTTCCAAAAGATGAGGGTGTAGCCCACAGAACTATCAAGCCACACAACACAGCTTAATCTAATGACAGGTACAGAAAGCTCGGCTAATGACCTAGGACCACTTGAAAGCTTTGGGTTTCATGCAGTGGTGATCACAGGACCTTTGCTCATGCTCCCCAAGGTCCAGGCTGGTGCTACAGAACTCACCAGAAAGTTACCTTAATGGAATGCAGAAATAACATAATCAAGGGTGTTTTCAAACTCAAGCTTCATAATGCATATAGATTTCATTATAAAAATATTTTTCCTTAAAAAAATACATAAATGTAAACTATTCCATTTCCATAGCCACTCCTTACTCTCACTCACATATGACTTGTCTTAGACTATAACAAATGGGCACACCCCTCAGTTATGGCTCAATCACACCATTTGAGTACATCTCTCTTGCTTTTTCATGCCAATTGTGCTTTAAAAATATGCTCCCAGACCCAGATGGGAGGTCCACAGTTCACTTCCCTCTAGGTGGGAAGGATTGCGGTTGGTCATGTGGCCTGTCCCAGTTAGCTGACAACACAGAAACATGTTTGGTTGGTCCAGGACAGAGACAATGCTCAAGCTATGCCCACTTTATTTCCTCTGGGCCACACCTGCAAGGGTCAGCCTCAAGGCGTCTGTGATGAAATCCACAGAGGGTTGAGGAGGGGTAGGGAAGAGAATGTTGTGCTAATACAGCTTTGGAATACAACCTGTGGTTTTTTTTTGTTTGTTTGTTTTTTAAAGGACAGAAAAGAAGAACATAAACAGTGATGCTAAGGCAAGCTTTCAAATGGCACATCAGAACTTTTTTTTTTATCATTCATTTTGTTAACATCACAAGGCAGATACATTCTGTAAACATATATACCATACAGTACATTAACCATAGGAAAATGAAAAGGAAGCCACCCTGTAATTCTTTTCTTTCTGTATTCCTGTTCTTTTATACCAGAAGGACTGCCTGAAAATCTAGGGAGAATTTCATGGTTCATGAGAGATGCTTTTCTTTTGATAAAAACATAGTGAATTGCAAAAAAATAGCCCAGGTGATGACTAAGAGGCAATATGGGGAGATGAGCATTCACACCTCAACCTGTAGAAACTTAGAAAATAGTCACAAAATATAAAAAAGTCATTCATATCAGGAAACGTTTGTTTTCCCGCTAGTAAAAGAGAGCATTGAAAAATTGGTTTTGTTTTTGTTTTTTTTTTTTTTTTACAAAAGTTAAGGCTGTCCAGATCTTTAATGCAGAAAGTCTGTGGTCCCCGAAATTGCATGTTATATTTTCATGTTGAGAGCAAGTTTCTGTGCTACAGTTCTGACCTTCTTATGTTAGACAGGTGGGAAGAGGGAACAGGAGGTTTAGTTAAGACACATAAAAATCAAGTTGGGAGGAGGAGAAGATGGCGAAGCTGGTTGAAGAATCCCCAGTGAAACTTCCCATTCCAATTAATCAGGATGTAATAATCTTCATCCTATACTTTTCTACATTCAAGTGATAAGTATTTCAGGTTTTTCTAAAATGGGACCTTCATTACGGAGTTTGCAAAAACTATGACAATACAGACATATGACTGCATTGTGCTCCTAATAAGAGAGTTTTTACTTAGAAAATACAGGAAAACTTTCCTGATCAACCCAAAAGAGGATGACATAATGAAGGTGAACTGGAATTTGGAAACAAATGTCCTGTCTTGCTCATTATTTCAAGCTGTTTTATGATATGTACCAGACTCCATATACCTGCTGGGTGATACGATCCAACAGGACAAAGTATACTTTCTGGTTCTATTCTAGTCAATGGAGTTCAATATGTCTTGATTAGTAATGTGAGGAGCTTCTAAAAAGTGCGTATTTACAAAATTTCTGAAACCTATGTCTTAAACATGGGGAGAATGTAGTTTTAATAATATGTGTGCATGTTGCAAAAATACACATAAAGCTGCTCCCCCAGAACAGTTTTCACTGTAAACAAGCCCACCCTGCAGGAGATAAGGATATTTCTACAAGGAACAGGCCTTTTGGTGAGTTGAACTCTACCCTGGGTGCAATGGCAGATTTGGCTGAACTTCTAGATTTCTAAGTAAGAACAAAAGTTCTCAGTGCATGCTTTGTCTGTGTTCATCTGTATTTTGAATGAATATGGTTAGTTTTTAAAAAAGGAAGTACTGGTAGAGCAACATTTGTCTCTTTTACCATTACCCCCCCCACTCTTTTGCTACTCATTGGTTCACTGACATTAAGTCAATCACCCTCATCAAGGGTATCTTGAAATGAAATTCTACAGGAAGTGAACCGAAATATGCTGTCTTGAACACTTGGTGTCAATGTTTTGTTGCAGAGGTGATACTGTACTTAGGAAACTATAGTCATATGTTTTTCCCCTTTTATAAAAACTTGACTTTAATCAAAATAAACATGCTACTTGTGGGTAAAAAGACTTACTATTAGGAACTAAAATGTAATAGGTGGGAATGGGAAACAACATTTCAGTAGGCATCAAAGCAAGTAAGTGACTCTAACACTTGAGTTTTCTGAAGGTCTGAATAATTTTAGATTTCTCAGAAGACATGAGAAATGACATTTTCATTTCTACTACCCTAGTCCCTCGTGTTTTCTACTCCCGACATTAAGTGACATTAGTGGACACTGTCATGTCACATTTAGAGGCCATTAAATTTTGCTTACATAGAAAAATAATAATTATGGGTAAAAGAGGTATAAGATAAAAAAAAACCTTAGTTTGTCTTATTGTATATTAAAGGAATAAAAATGAAGGAAAAGTCGATTATACACAAGTCATCAAGATTTTTCATCCACAACATACGTAATTCAAGTCATTGTGTTGTATACATTAAATGTATGCAGTGCCATATGTGAATTATATCTCAGTGAAACTGGGGGAAAAAGAGTTTTCAGGATCTGTAAGGTTTCTATTTTATTTAGATTTTAATTTAATTGTTAAATTTTAACAGTGTTTTTTAAGTTAAAATTATATTAAAAATCTCTATATAAACAAGTGAACTAGCCCTCCTTGTCCTCTTTCCCTTTAAAAGGGAACTGACTACATGCTTTAAAAGAAGTCCAACTAAACACTAGCTCAAAAAGGATCAAGGTTTTTCAGCTTCATTACTGATTCGCTAATTGGTCTGTTTATTCAACTCAATACCCTGTGTTTTTGAAGGGGGTGATACTACACATAATAACGTTTATACAGAAAGGCTGCCACTAACAGCAGGGAAAGCAGACTGTTCACAATTACAGTTCTATTTATGGTTTCATTATGAACAGTGGCGATTATAGGTCTCATCCCATAAAAGGACTGGCTGAGACTGAAGACTCCATTATGACAGGAAAATGCTGCAAAATATGAGCACGAGTAGGCCACATTTAATCACACCTTCACTGACAGGGATCACAAATCATCTTAATAAAGGTAACATAGCTTACTATAAGGACCATTAAATAAGCATCATATTAAATAGATATATCGTCTAATTCATATAATTTGCTAATTCCTATAATAATAGATGAATGAGGGTGCAGATCATCACTGGTCTTTCAGACCTTAGGAAGAGTGCCATAGTGAGAGGAACAGATCCTGTCCTTCCTGAGGAACTAGCTCCCTTATTAAGGGGTAGAACATTTCAGGACATGGTCTGTGTACCCAGCAGCAAGCCCAAGAGAGTTTTAAACTCCAAGTGAGGGGAAAAAAATTAAACTATGGTAAACTTTTAGATTGCTTCTTTGCTAGAGAAATTATTAAAATAACAGATTGTCTAAAATATTGAAACTTTCTTTTTCTATGCAAATTTCGATGTCATTTTGTTTCAATAGTCTTCAATGACCATTTACTGAGGAACATGAAGCTGACAGTGGTGAGGTTTACAGCCAACAAAACCAGTTATTGTTTCTAGTCAACAGAGTAGTTGTGGGAGAATATTGGAAACTTAGCAAAGTAAGAAAAAATTTTTTTTCTCTTAAATCATCAAAAAAATTAGAGTAGCTTTATTCAATTGCAGCTGCGTTAGTGAATCTGAAGTTTAGAGATCATTCCCTCAGCTATTGAAAACTGAATTGTGGAAGGAATCATCTTAGAAAATAAAACAGACTCTTTTTTTTTTGGTCACAGATTGATGATAAAATGTATTCATTAAAAATGTAATTATTTGAGAAAAATTTGCAAAAAAATGCTTTTTTCCTTTCCAATTGGGGGAATAAAAACTTCAAGTTAGGAAGTTAAAAATAACAATAGATTAATCACTGAGAAGATGACTTAGGACAAATATAATTGATTCTGTAATAAAACTCCTTCAAAGCTACTATATTTTCTTCACATCTACTTTCCATGGAAGTTAGACTTGCTATAGTACTCTTTTCGTATTTTCTTTGAAATTAGGTTCTATGAAACACAGAAAATTTTGTGAATAATTCACAACAATACTTTGAACATGGGGGAAGTAAATTTAAGTTAAGAAACCTTTGTTATTAAAATCAGTTAAAATGTTACATCTTTATTTCCTAACTCTATTATTTCACTAAATTGCTTCCCTTTGGTTTTTTTTCCACAGGTGACTATTTGCTTTGGGGGAAAGCTGAGAAATTATTTTAAGAAGTATCCATCGTGTTCTAGAAAAAAAAATATTCTTTCACTTTCTGGAATCCCCAGAATTTTAAGAAACAATACTTTAAAAGGCTCTGTGCCACTTAGTATCTGTTGAATGAATTTATGTCAAGAAAACAAGTCTTTCTTAATCTTTTAAAACTGTTTGACATTTTAAGTTTATTTGGGGGGTAGATACACCCATAGTGTGGTATTATGGAAAATATTCTCCTCATGCGGACAGAAGGAAAGAGTCCAGATGTAAGGCTCTGTAATCAACCAGCAGGAGAGATGAACAGGTAACGAATGCAGTTACAGCACCATCCACAATGAAGGGAGCACCGCAGCCACCACTGCCAGCCAGAGAGGCTGTTGTAGAAATGTGGTCGCTGCAGAGATACTCCTCAAAATGATTCCTTTGTTGAAAATAGATTAATATGATCAGAAAATATCCATGAAAAAGGAAACCATATAAAAATTTACATTTCTTTGAGAGCACATATGCAAGGCTCAAGGGTTTGCTTAAGTTTGGAGAACACGACTGATGCTTAAAATAATGTTTGTTTCATGTCCTTAGAAAATTAAAAATGGTGCTTTGAATAGAAAGGGTCCATCGGGTAAGCCATAGAAAGAGAGAGAGAGAGACAGCTGCTGACAGGCAGGTTATGGGATCAATCCCTACATTTCAGCTGTGACAAGAACTGGATTCTTTTCTTTTACATCAACTTCATTTGAGTTTTAACAGAAGAAACTCCATAGATGCACAATACTGTAATCTGGAAGCTTATGTAAGGCAGCAAAAAGCATCACCCTATGTTGGACAGACTGAGTAAGGTTCACTTTTGGCTACACCAGCGAGAGCCAACAGCATTTTGCCCCACAAGATATAAAAAGCAAAGATCCATAGCAAGGGAGGCCAGTGTGAAATCAGCGACGTGGCGAGGAGTGACTACATTATAGGAACACATTATAAAATGAAACCCCCAGTGCCAATGAGTTCAATTCCAGTCAAGTGAATTAAGGCTACTATATAACTGGTTGATATGAAGAGTCCATTCCAATCGAGCAGTAAGGAACTGATTCACTCTTGAAGACATAAGGAAAGGTTTAGAGGAAAAGCAAGTTCTTGGAAAGAATGAAGCACACACATGCACGTTTTCTCTCAGGAGAGGAAACCGGAGGAAAAAATGAAAGGGAAAAAACAAAAGAGACCAAAGCAATCCAACTGCAAGGCAAGGCAGGTGTTTGCTTCCAGTTCACAGTATTGCAGTTAGTGGTACAGTGAGGTCTACGGAAGTGGCGGACAGCACAGAGGCTGCCTAGAAGGAAAGGGAAGAAAGAAGTGGTCACATGACAACACAGCACTGACAGCGCTTTTTCTTTTGGGTACCTGCGGCAGGCTCTGTGGCCAGGCTCTCTTCCTTGCCTTCGGGGGATGAGGGCTCTGTGGTGTCGGAGATCGGCCTTCCGGACACAAGCTCGGCGGCATTCCCATCGATAGTGGACACGTCGGTCACTGTCTTCTCTCTCAGCGACTTCTCATCATCTTCGTCAATGAGGACCAATTCAGCCTTGATGGTTTCATCATACCCTAGCACCTTTTTCGTCTCCTCTTCGTCCTCAATATTTTGGTAGCCCATGAAAATCATGGTGACTGGCTGATCCAAGTTTGCCTCCGGCCCTCCAGAGCTGGGGGCTTGGGTCTGCTGCCCTGGCTTTCCAGAAGAATGATCTTTCCTAGACTTATGTACCATTTCTAACTTGGCTTCTTTGCAAAGCATGTGTTCCTTAGGGTGGCTGAGGCTCCCATCTGCAGTCACAGTCCTTTCTGACACATGCCCTCCTTTCAAACTTGATTGTCCAGCCTTCTGAATAAGCTCTTCTACGTGCTTGGCGCTTAATTTGTGCACTCCGTTTTCTACTATGGTGCCTCCTGAGTGCACCTCATATACTACTTTGGTACCATCATCACAGACTTTGACTCCTCTCTGATGGACCCCCTCTGGGCCAAGGGTGGCTGTAGAGAGAATCTTGCTCTCTCCTGTTTGTTTGTCTTTCTCCACATTAATTTCCATGGCGTACACAGCTTGAATGAAAACAAGAGAAAGGAAGTGCATGTTACAACAAAAAAAGCCAGTGAATGGTTAATTGCCAAACAGACAAAAAAAGGTGTCGTGCCCTTTCTAGTCTAAGTGCCAAGCATCGTGTTAGCTTGAGTGCGCTTGTGGACAGAGGTGGTTACATATGTGTTTGAACACAGCAGCTTAATGTATTGGGAAGAGCGAGGTACAGAAAGACCCAATCTCAGTGGAACTCCTACATCTAAGAAAGATGTGTCAAAATAGCACCACATGCGACTGTTTAGGTCCAGTGTGAGGAGCGGCAGGAAGGATGGCAATATGCAGTTCACCTTGATCGTCAGCTTACCCGACTCACAATTTTAAAGCTCTTGGTTAAGAGGTAGCCCAGGCCCAAAGTTTTAAATCTTTTTTTTTCTTTTAAACTCTTTACCATTGCTCTTCTGTTTTCCCAACATTCCCATTTATTGTTAACAGAGAATAGGCAGAGGTTTTTACGAGAGACATGGCTCTCTTCCACTGTACTGTGAAAATAGGATAAATAAGGAAAAGCTATCAAAACGGTCAGGTTATATGCCCTGTGAGCACCTCAGTCCTTAGCAAGATTTCTAAAACAGAACTGGAAACAGAATGAGAGAAAGCACCGTTTCAGGACACTGGAATCTGAGGATGACGCTCACAGAAGCTCTTTCTTCCACACACACACTGCCAAGTCCTCGTGACTCTGACCCATACTAGCTTTCCCGCCTATTGCCTTCTTTCTATCCACTGCCATCACTTAATCTGAGCTTCTCAGTTTCTTCCTTTTCCCTCAATTATTGCCAGAGCTTCTGACCTTGCCTTGCTGAGCCTCCCAACTTCCTGCTCCCACTCATTCAACCCCCAACCTGCTGCCACTGTTTTTAAAGACCAGCTTCCTGCGTTGTGGACATGGTGTCATACGCCATCCTTTCAAACCTGTCACCTCAGAGTCTTCCTGAGTGGTGCACATTCTGGATGGGAGGAGACTGGACCTTAGACCCAAAGGCTCAACTGTCCCCAGACAGCCATTCCCTGGATTATTCATGAACACATCCAACTCAGCAGCTTCAAAACTGAATCCAACTTCCTTTCCAAAACTCCCCTAGAGTCTTGATGTGAAATAACACCAGTACCACCCCATCGCTCAAGAGGGAGATGGCAGAGTCACACCTGATTAGTCCTTTACTTCCTGGTTACCTGTAACCAAAGAATTGCTGTAACCAAAGAATTTCTACCCCAGGATCATCCTCAGGTGTCTCCTCACCACTGTCTCTATCACCAGTGCTGGAGACTGAGCCTCTTCTGCTCACTGCATGATAGCCTGGTCTCCTATAGACCTCCTATATACCTGCTTCTTTTCAGGACCCGAGGGCCAAAGGTAACCTGAGGTTTTCTTTTGTTTGACATGAAGAAGAATTCTTTTTAAGGGATTGCAAAAAGGAAGGAGAAAAAAGAGAGAGAGAAGAAAATTAATTTAAGAAACCAAAAAAAAAAAAAAATCCAAAAAAACCCACGAAGCTCAAAGACCATCTGATATAGCACCATACACGGTCCACAAGTCTAAAATGGTCATGATCTGGCCATCCTTAGAAAAAACCTGCCAGTTCCCTGCAGTGTGCACCATGCAGCCCACAGAGCCACCTCATAAACCTGCTGTTGGTTCCGTGAGTCTATATAGGATAAGCAAACCCTGAGCCTGAGGGGAAACAAAGTCCCCTCAGAATGTGTCTCAACCAACAAAGTTCTCACTGTTCCTGGATGCTCAGCACCTGCTCCATCTGCTCTTCTGTCTGTCTACTGTCCTTTGTCCCTCTCCATTGGCATGTGAGTCCTGTGTCATGTCTCTTACCACCATTAGAGTCCTCCTTTTTGAATAACTGCAAGTTTCCCAACCATGTTAAGAAAATTCAAACACTCCACTGCATGTCAACCCCTTTCCCTTGAGCACAGCTAACTACCATCCCAAACACCAAGAGACAAACATGTCCTGCTTCTAGTAAGGTGTCTTCCATTTGAAAAGCCATTCTTGTGGCCTTCTATACAACTATGGCTTGAGCATCACTGCCCAGGTCATTGCTCCTTCTTCTAGAAGCTTTCTTTGATCCTCCCATCGCTAAGTCATCTGTCTTTTAAAATACCTGAGCACTTCTTCTAAACCTCTCTGACGATATTTAATACTATCCACAGAGTAGAAGAATTCTTTGTAGGGATGTTTTACTTATTCCATTGGTTTTTAGACTCTGTGAAGGCCAGTTTTTTTTCTGCCTCATATTTTCCTATGGTTCTTCCTCTCCTACAGCACCAATCTTGGAGCCTGGTGTATACAAGATATCTACTATACATACCTATGCTGCAAATTCTACCTATTAATAAGTCTAATTTAGTTGTCTTGATCTGGTCAGAGATACTTCATATAACATGACACCTATGAAAGGGAACACACAGTAATTTATGTTTGAATTAGTTAATAAACCCAGCAATGAGACTGCTCCATCAGTTTGTACAGGAAGATAAATTTGTACATGGTGAACACTTAACAAAAATGTTTGTGAAGAAAAATCCAATGCTTGCTTTTCATTGTGCTCATTTTGAGAGTTTCACTTGTTCAGCATTAAAATCTTGACTTTCCATATGTGACACAATGGAGGTCAACCAACATTGGTTTTTAAGGTGCAGGGGCTCACATAATTATGGTTATATTAAGAGAAATACTTGCTTAATTATTTTCTGATTTCCTACAAAATATGCCATCAGAGATTGAGAATAGACATTTCAAAATTTGATGGACTCTGAAAAAGCTTTAAGTTTCAAATATTGACTATTTTTTTTAAAGACTAGGTCTCACTATGTGGCCCAGGGTTGTCTTGAACCCACAGATTCAAGTGATCCTTAGCCTCAGCCTCCCAGGAGGCTGGGACTATGGGACTATAGGCACATACCACCACACCTGGTCAAATACTGAACATTTTTAATGTTACACTTAGATTTAAAAGCACAGTTTTGGGTTAAAATATTATGTCCTATTACTATCAACACACTCATGGAACATCCTTACAAATAAAGAAGATAATAATGACCATTATTTGTAGGTACATATCTAACTAGCCTCCCAAATTTTCACTAATATGGGATGAAAATGACACACTGACCTATGATCAATACAGAGTATAAAATAATTATGCTTATTTTTATATTCCTTTGGAATAGATTCAAATAATGAACATGGGCATCTTGAAAGACAACTTTCTTCCTCTACCCACTGAGTAGTTGTCGTTAGTGGTCATATTACTCCCTCTCCACCATTCTAATCCCAAATTTCATTTTATCTTTGCCTGTTAGTAGAATCAGAAGCTGGACAGAAAGAAGGGAAGGGGATAAGTTCTGTGCTAGGTGAGTTAAACAGATTCATTCAATAAAGAGTTGAGAAAGCAGGATTTCAGTGGGAGACAGAATAAAAACTATGGGGATTTGGATAGACAGGGGACAGAGGGCTATTTTGGTGGATGATGGCTTGGAGAAAATGGTAAGTGGAGGAAAGGAAAGGAAATATGAAGAGTACTTCTGGGTGGAGATATGAATTGAATTCCTTTCAATACCCTCCAGGAAAAAAAAATAACACTTTTTAGTGTTTTCTTTTTTTTCTTTGATTTTGAACTGTACCTTGCTAAAGGTGACATCACCATCACTTTGGGACTCCATCATACGTGATGTGGTTTCATGAGGACTACATACTTATATTAACATGTAGTGCTCTGTTCTTATAATATTTGTAGAATATGAGAGTATAACACTTTAGGACATTTTTATAAACAAGTAAGCCTAGATATGTTATGACAAAAAACAACATATATAATTTTTTTCCCACCAGATAAAGCAAGGTTTCAAAAGAACCACAAATTTTTAGCTGGTTTCTTCAGGATTCAGTCTCAGATTCCTTGTCTGTGTTCATGGTCACTTCCTTTTATAGAAAGGGCTACCAGGGTATATATTTTGAGAAACTCTGACTTAACAGAGAAAGGCAATATTTAGATTTAGAAAAGCTATATATCTATATCTATACATATATATATGAGTACATATATTATGAATGTGTATATATGAATATTCAGAAAGTCACATCAGAAGTGTCAATGTTTTTCTTTCATGTATTGTTTACAAATAAGCACTGACATTTTGCTCTAATTCTTAGCCAATGCAATTTCAAAGATGAACTAGGGCAAATGTGAACCAGTTGAAAAATAAGACTTATATTGTAAATTCAACATTTTATTTTCAGTGTATACAACTTGAAAAACACAGCTCCTTTTTCCAGCTGCCAAGTTGGGCATACAGAAGATCTCTCACTTACCTCATACCCTCATCTCTAACCCCAAGAATGCTCTCATCTGCCCTTTCTGCCCTCATGGTTTTCCATGGCGCTAGTGCACCATAGTCCATGCAGTAATGGGAGTGATAGCCTTGGCACCTGTGTTCCCATTATTGGCAAAAGATGAGGGGGGTTATTGCTCATGGGAGGAGGGTTTCTGGGGGAGTCCAATAATCCAGTGAGACAGTGGAATAATATGTGCATTTTCTTAACAAAAAAACAAGAACTAAAGTGGGTAGTTTCTATAAAGGGAGAGAAAACGAGTGAGTGAAATGGTCTTTGACTTTGGGCCTCTCTATGGCTTCTTGGTTCTTGTTCCTTCACTGCTTTTGTCAATGGAACCACCTTGAAAATGCAAAGAGACTCTAAACAAGGTTGACAATCTCATCCTTAGGTTCAGAAGACAACCTTCAGTGGGCTAGAATGGAAGGCTCCTGGGGAAGATACCTACCTAGAACCAGGGTGAAGGTGGGATGAAAAGCTTTTGTGCCTGGCATGCAGCAGTGTCCAGGTAAATGAGCATGAAGAGCAAAGAACGCTGATTCCAGCTCAAATGAATTCCTTGGATTCTATAAGCTCTCTTGCTCCCTGTGACCTTCAGCTATAGCAGAGAGCAACTGCAGAGGCTATCAGTAGTCTAGGCAGAACACCCGACACAGGTAAGAGGAGAGGGGGAGCATGGCTATTTCAGAATTATACAAAAAGGTCACTGTATTCCATGAAAATGGGGAACCCAACCAGTGCTGACTCCCTTGACTTAGGCTTCTTCCAGTTCCCTAGCTGTGTTCACTGAGAGGAAGAACAGGATCTCCTGTAAAGTATAAAATGCTATGCCCACTATCAGTAAGACAGGGGGTGGGGGCAGGGAAAAAAAGAGAGTGGGTCTAAATTTTTATCATTATCTCATTCCACCTTTGGTTCTCAATTTCTCTATTTATACAATGTACCCAGCTTTGATATTCTGTGCTGCTGTGAACAACCTCTATGGCTCATGAGTCAGTACATACATCTGGAGGGCAATGAACAGCTAATGACAGTCACCCAGCAGTGAATATTTAAATGAATATTCAGTAGTTGGCTTCACACCTGGAATATGGAAGAAAGCAATATACTTGGCTTACTGAATGAACATACATATATGTGGTCTTATCATTTCAGTATACACATCAATATATATGTTCATAGCTTCTCTTGAGGATGGTGATATAACATTGCTTATCATGTCAATAAAAATAAAAATGAAGAAGTCAATTTGGACTATATGCTTCCTCTTATCTCAGAAAGCAACCTCTAACTTCAAAAAGCAGTAATCAAAGATTTCTCTGAATTAGTTATTTTCCCAGAAAACTTTAGATCTAACAAAAATAAGTCACCAAGGGCTTGGTGTTGATGCAAAACAAAAGCAAAAACTAGTTCCACACATCTGGGCTGTATTTTTCTCCCCACATCAGAAGAGTGATATGCTGAAGTTGTAATGAAGTTTAAGGGAGGCACATGTCATACAATGGTGGGAACACCCAATCATCATGCTTATGAATTGGAAAAGGATCTGGACTATATTTTTGGTCAAGAAAGCTAGATTTAAGTCTGAAAAGTGCTGTAAAGAATAATGCTAGGCGGTACCAGAGCTAGGATGAGTACAGAAGGCAGAAAATAATAAAGAGCTAATATTCTCCACACTTTAGGTCTAGCGCCCTAATTTTCATATCAATGAATTTGTCTCCATACTCCTTGTGCACCAAAAAAGGGGCTGGCAGAGAAAATGCTAATTTCAAAAACAAGACAGAAGCATTTCATAAATGACATTGAAGTAGCCTGACATCATGCTAGCTAATTTCTAGAGCTAATTTTTAAAGAGCAGAGACCACCAAGAGCCAGCATGGGGTTACAGAAATTAGTTCTAGAGATTAGTCTCCCTTCCTTTTCTGTTCAAGGTCCCGAGGCAGAGACAGGCAAATGCCTGTCTGAGTCATCGAGTTCTTTACATTCCTCTATAGAAACATGTGCCATGGGTCTTGGGGTCAGAGCTGACTGATAGCGCTCTACAGGTGCTGACTTAGGGTGTCCACGGGCCAGGAAATGGCCTCACCATGCACCACAGGTCCCTGACTTCAGCTTCAACTGTGTGACATTTTTATCAGAAATGATAAAAACTAACAAAAACTTACTTTTCTGATTTCAGGTGATAATACACTGAGAAAGGGGAGGCTCAGAAGGGCTAGGATTATGTGGTATAAAGACTACCAGCAACAGAGATGAGAGTTTTCTGCTTCCAAAACTATTACATCCCTTCTAAGATGAAATCTGATACAGAAACACAATATGTAAACATCAGCACAGATCAGCTCGTTTTGAAGTGGGAGCGAACACTAGCCCAGACACCAAATCCGTCACGTAGCTCACTTTCCAGCTTCCTGTGGGACTCCGCCACTAACAAGGGACAAAACTGAACAGTCACAGCAAATCCACAATGAGCGGAGAGGCACATGGCACATTCTTATTCCTGCTTTTTGAGATTTAGAAATAAAGAGCTGTGGAGCATCTACATGAGCAGGTGGTACAGCAGGATATGGGGGGGGGAAGCATGCAGAAGGCTGGAAGTTGTCTGGAACTGGGATTATACTGATAAAGGAAATGAGGCTGAACCATGGTCAAGTGACTTAGAGGCTTGACTTGAGAACCTAAAGGGGAAAGGCCCCAAGACCAGTGAGAGAGACACAGGGTCTGCAGGTCAAGTTCAGCTGGGGGTTGTGGGGGCATGGGTGGGGTGGGACCTCTGAGTGCGACACTTCCGGAAGACGGGAGCCTGAGCAGAGACTGTTTAGAGAGAGGCTGGATACTGGACAGGGGAGGTCTTAACACAATCTCCTCTGTAGGAACCAGCGGAAGAGCCCCAATTATGGGCAGTTAATGGGCTGGAGGGAATGGAGGGTGGGGCTTTGGCATGACAGGATCAGAGAGCCGTTTTCAAAGGTTAAAGGGGAATCAGAGTTTAGGCTTGTTCTGAGTAGTTCCAGGGGGCTGGACCAGTGGGTGGAAGATGAAGGCTGAGGAATGATAACTCCATCAGAGAGAGAACTTCCCAGCAGTCAGAACCAAGTGCAGAGACTGGGCCACTAAGCGCCAACACCTAAGGGCACAGCCTGGCTTGAGGAATCCTTACAGGGCCGCTGTGCCTCAGCTTCTATGTTGGACAAGGGAAACGACGCCTCCTAATTCTGAAAAGCAATGGTTCTAAGTAAATACCCATTGGGGTGGAGATAAAGACCACTTTGGTGGTGGGGTGGTGTGGAGCCCACAAATCTGAGGAGGTGTGAGCCTGTTCCCCTAAATTATAGACGGTGTTGTTAACCAACAAGGAAAAATGGAAACTAAAATGAAAAATAAACAAACACCCATTTAAATGGAACCCTAAGCCTCCCGAACAACCAGAATATTTATCATCATACTCATAATGACAAGTGACATTTATAAAAATAGCTCTCATTTGAAAAAATTTCCGAAAGGCCATTACTGAAACAGGATGGCTTATGTCTAGAAGAATTCTAGTGACAACTGTCATTAGCTGGGTGGTTAGTAATGCTCTCTGGAGTAATGCTCTCTGGAGTCTCTGGTTGGTAAGGTATCTGAACACTCTGTTCCCAAAACAACCTGGGCAAAAGAGTTAACCACATCAAATGTGTCTCCTTCCACAGCTCAGCTTATATACATTTCCATGGTAGAATTTATGCAAATTATTCCTTAGCAAATAAAAGCACATGCAAACTTATTTCTAAAAAGATTCTGGTCACATGGTACTTTTTGGGGGAAAAAAAGCATTATTTTGGATCCTAACGATTTTTCATTTTTCATTGTCTTCAGACATAAGTGTTTGAAGGATACTTGACTGTATGTGTATTCTCACACACATAGTGCTACAATCACAGCAACACACTACCCTTTAAATTAACGCTCCTTGATGACCAACATCCCTTTAAAAGTTCTTAACAATTAGTTTTCATACACTGTTCCCCTACCCCCTGCCTGAGGTCATTCAATCTATTCTTTACATGTCCAGTGAACTTCAGGTACACTATTGGGAATTTTCATAGCCACATCTCTATTTTTTTTTTCCAGTACATAGCAAGTTTACTGAGGAAAAAAGAAAAAGGAAGAGGAGAGATGCTTGCATAGGCACAAACATAAGTTTACAGAAGGAGATCTGCCTCCATCTGCATCTCTAGTGAGCAGCGGGAAGGTGAATTGTGAACAGTTATTACCTGAGTTGAGCTCGGAAGGGCATCTTGGAGCAGGTAAAGGAGGCTGCAGCTTAGGGAGCTGCCAGTAATTCCTTTGTTGACAACTGGAGGCTGCAAGTTTTGCTTTATCCATTTTGTCATTGTCCAGGGTTCTGTGGCCCTGACCTGGGTTTGACCAAATACCACTTCCAGTCCCACCCAACTCTAGAATTCTGTGTGTCTGTATGTCAAAGGAATATGCTAAGATATTTACAGAGGCAGGACATAAATAAATGGACCCAGTGCACATGACAACGATGTCAACACTTGCTATTTTATTTCACTTTTATAATAAAATCAAGAGTATCTGATTCATGAAGTGCTTAGGCTGAGCTCTGTAGATGACTTCCTCTGGGTTAAAAGTCTATGACTGTTTTCTTTTTGTAAAAGGTCTCATTGTATGATTTTTATAACATAAACCTACCTAGATTCTATAGAGCATAATCTGATGTTCAATGTTTGAGTTCACCTACATTGTCACTAACTATATAACCTTGGGCAGCTCATTTTTTCATTTAACACCTGGCCCTCAGTGCATTTCTGCAGAGAGCAAAAGGTACAGAAGCTTAGTGTTCATTTCCTTCCATTTCTGATTTCTGAGACACAATTGTATTGAACAGCACAAATCACAGCTCTCTGTGTACTTGCCAGCCATGAATGCATTACTCTCTAAAATTCACAACTGCAAAAAACATTAGCCAGAAACATGTTTTTGAAATTGCTACTCCTCCACCCCCAATATGCCATAGTAGCTAAGAAATAACTCCAGAAATGGGAAGACTTGAATTTATACGTATATATTCATAATATACAAACAGCTCAATTCCCAACTGATTCCAGCAACACACTTATGCACTTTCAAAATGCTCTCCACCCAGTTTCCATTACAGCACATTTGATGTTGTACAGCTTCATATGGAAAATAAAAATCCCTGGGGGCAGAGCACAGAGTAACTTTAAGAATAAGGACAAATACAATAAGACTACAAATAGGGGAGACAGGCGACTTTGAAGCCAGAGAGAAAACGTTCTGTGATTTTCTAAATACTCCCTCCCGTTTGGTCTTCATTTATTCCTTACAGCCCAGGGTCTGCCTGGCCCAGTCTATGTAAACTCTATGTCTGAAGCTGGGCTGGGGACAGGGTCCCCACTCTGGAAGGCTCTCCAGGTACCCCTCATTAACAAAGCTCTGAGGTCAGTCCTTGCATCCAAACCATCTAGCATCCCAGGACTTACCAGCGGCTCTGCTGGTCCCGTCCTGCCCAGGTGAAGGCTCTGCTGTTCGTGAACAGAGGATTGGCAGGTCGGGGAGCTGGGAGGAAATGTAATTTACTGCATCTGGTAGCAGAGAACAGGGAATACAATTAGGCACAGTGTCGGAAGGCCCAGTGGGTTCACTGGCGAGACAGCAGCTTGCTGCCCTACATAATGGGCCGCTGAGGCATGAGAGGATCAGGGAAACAAAGACAAGCGTTTGCCCAGTGACTGGTATTCAGGAGACTAGCTGAGGTAAGAGGGATCCTGGCCAGAGTGCTCAGGCCCCACAAGACTCATAAGAAAGCTCTAGATTGTGAGAGCAATGACTTCTGGGTAAAGAAAAGAGAGAGGCTAGTAAAAGCCAAGTTGGTGGGATTGACCAAAGATGGGACATCAAACTAGACACATGTGTCACACGGACATGAAAGATCTATGGTTCATTCCCTGAACTATAAATTGAACTCTACATACCTGATTCATTTAGAAGACCAATTTTCTAGGCAGAAAGTAAATAATAATAATAATAATAATAATAATAATAAAACAACCCAGACTTGACCTCATGATTTCAATATTTTCGGCTGGCATTTCAGCAGAAATTCTGAGATTTCAAATAACAACAGCCCTGAGTTCATCACAGGTTCAGCTTCCGGGAATGTGTAGGAAAAGATTGTAGGACAAAAGTAGACCCCTGGGCAAGACAAAGAGAATTGGTGGATCACCCAGAGACAAGCGGGAAGATGAAGGAAAAGTCTAGACAACTGGGTACTGTGTGAGGTGATGCCTCCCCATGTTATGACCACGAAAGACCATGCCACCGAATCCAGGAATGCCAATCATTCATCAGCTGCTTATTGCCTCTCTCCACCAAACACCCACAATCACCTCTATCTCAGCAGGAGGTGAGTGTCTCATATTGGTGCATCTGCTGTTTTACCTGTACCTGTTCAACTTTTGGCACACAATTCAATCAGGATTCCAGGCCGTGCCCTTCACCACCTGCCCTCACCACTCAGCGTCCAGTTAGTACCCAGCTTCTACCTCCTTATATCTCTTCCATCTGCCCCATCCCCGTTGAGAGCCCCTTATTTTTGTCGGGTTTCTGTTTTCTTTTTTAAATTTCATGCTGGAAAGGACCATGAATAGACACAGAATAAGGATTTAGGATAAATCTACTACATGGTTCACCAACTACATGGTTTGCTGACTCACATATGCATCTGAACAATCTGATAATGCTGGTAAATGAACTATAATGTTCTTAGATCAAAGGACATGGTCTGTGTGTGTGAGTGGGGGAGAGTTTCCCAAAGGGAAGGGGCTTTTTTATTTTCATATTCATTTAGGGAGAAAGAACAGGAAATCCAGAGTAGGCAGGCAGGTCATAGATTGGAGCAAGACCTGGGGCCTATGTGTGTTGCCATTTGGGTCAGGCAGGAGTTGAAGGTCTTCTAGTGCAAGGAAGGAAGTTGGGTCTTTGAGATGATAGTGCCTGGGAAATGACTATGAAGCAATCTGCAGGACCCCCTAAGGGTGGATCCAAATTTGAATCAGAGGTTCTGAGTATTGCCACTTGAATGAAGCTGGCACATTCATCTCTAGGTTAACTGCCCTGCCATTCTTCTTAAAGATAGGCTCCAGACTTAGTCTCACTGTTGGGCGTTACGAGAAGGGACTGGGCTTCAAATCTGCGCAAGGCAGGACCAGAGAGAGTATCAGTTTGGGGTAACGCAGTCCTGAGGAAGAAGGCTATCAGTGGTCCATGGGAAGAAGAGAACAATGTAGGACTGGAGGGACAGCTTAGGAGAAAAGAGACAATAAATCAGAGAGGAATGGCAGAACTGCCAACTTTAACCAAGGAATTCCAGAAATCTTCATTCAAATGAAATGGAAAATCAAGCCATTAAAACCAGGCGAGACCTCAGGAATGGTTACATACATGTCTAGCGCGTTCTCTGCTAAATAGAGAGTTTCTAGAGCACCCCTGCAGACAGAGTTTTAGCAGCTAGAAACAAAAGGCAGTTGCAGATGGGGATTCTGTGTCTGAAGAGCATGTGATTTCAAGTGCTTATGTTTCAGCCTTCCCAGGGGGCAGCTCCTTGCTAGATGTGAGTAGGTGATAGAGTTACCTTTGCCCAGTGTTTGATGACCACAAGCTGAGGACTAAAGTGTTTGCTGGTGGTGGGGGTAAGGGGTGGGAGGGGCTGAAGCTACATGGCCTCTGCTAGACATAAAGGAATAGTGAGGAGTAGGGCATGAGGCGGAAAATAGGGCAGGCTTCTCAATATGCTATTTAGTAGTATATCCTGAGGTGTTGCAGACAGGAGAACAACACCAGGAATAAGAAATAGGTCCTAAAAGCTCCCATGGGAAGAATCTCCTTATGTGCCATCAATCAGTAAACTGCTCCCTTCCTGGACAGTCAGGGAGGTCTATCCTTATGCTTCCCATTGTCTGAGAAAAGGAGTACAATCAAATACAGAGCAGAAATTGAAGACGGAGCTTCTTAGTGCTAGCACAAATTATGAAAACACAAATTCTCAAAGCTAGAGAAAAAAAAAAAAGAAAATATGACTTCTAGGCCCCTGAAGACATACTGGGGTTTTCCAACAATTTGTATGAAGCTATGGATGTGGGGAAGGTGCCAGGCCCCCACAGACTGAGAGGGTTACAGTAAGGACTGAGATAGGCCCAGGACAGAGAGCCAGTTCTAGTCAATAGTTTCATGCCAGCTCCTCAGTAGACACAGAACAGATTTAGCACAAGATACATACTGTACACAAGTTATAGTTTATACAAGAGACTGAGTCTATTTAAGGCAGGAAAAACAATCCACTCAATGGGTGAAGAATCTGCTATATAAAATGGGGGGGGAATAGGGAGGAGAGGAACTGAGGAGGGAGTCAGAATATATATGTCCAGGAAATTCTTTTCAAGACTGTGGTCCAGCATTTTAATACTTTATTTTGTCTTCCACACTCAGGGTACCTGAAGTGGGTCATTACACATGCACACCAACATCCATCTCCCCCGACATCATTATCTGCAGCCTTTGTACAACTGCATAATCCTAGTTGGTCCTGAATTCTGCAAATTAGGAGATTTCAGAAGCTGGGTTGCTTTCTTAAGATGCTAGCATGCTATAGTAATTCTTTGCTAGTGCTCAGTAACAATAGCAGGTTGATTCGAAGAGGGTCTTGGTGACTTTGAAATCAAGGAATAAGAAAATCATCAGGCTTTTCAATGGCCTTAAGCTGCCTGTGCTTCAGATTTTACCCTCAAATCACTGTGTGACAGCAATTTTGGGAGATGGTATTCCCTGTTTCAAACTTCATCCTTGGCTTGTGGATGTGGCAGAGTGGTCTTCCCAGGCCATGGATGGCAGGAGTCGGAATTCAGGGTGACAGTAAGACTACAGAAACTTTCCGTGGCATGTCTGAGGATTCCCAAGCATGCTGCATCCTCTTAGCAAGAGTTCAAAAAGGAATGGAGTGCAGAGTCATGAGGACAATTTTCTCTGCAGGCTCTCTCTGGAGTCATCATCAGTTTTCTTACCACCTCTAGGAACTGCATAGGTGATTTTTTTTTTTTTTAAGATGTTAGGTCTTGCTATGTTTCCCGGGGTAGTCTCGAACCTGTGGACTCAAGTGATCCCTACCCTCAGCCTCCCAGGTAGCTGCGGTTACAGGTGCATGCCACCACTCCTGACTGCATAGATGAATTCATAGAAACAATGGAAACAGGAAGAACTGAGAGAATTCAGGATGAAAATGAAAGAGACTGCCACACAAGTTTATAACGTAGTGGGTTACTTCCAGGAACATAGATAGGCAGGCTCCACTCTTTCCCTTATTCCAGAGAGAAACCCAAGAGAGATCCTGGCTTAAGAAGCTGAAAATGAGCTGAAAGTGTGAGATCAATATGCACCCTGACAGTATGTGGGTGTCTGTGGGTTGATGTCCTGAGTGCCAGGGAAGCTCGTTATTCTCCCAAGCTGCCACCCTCAAGGCCCCCAGATAGGCAGTTCCCAAGACATAAAACAACAACTCCGTTCTGGTCACACCCTAAAGAAGGCTTTACAGCCACAGGAGCTTCTCCTGGAATTCTTGCTGCTTTAGCCCTGAATCTCTCTGCTAAGGTGCACTAGAAGCATGAGACTAGAAGTATGAGTTCAGTCCCAAGGACAAGGGAGCCAAACTCCAAATATCCTGCCTTTAAACTTTTGGGAAAACAGACACAAACCACATGCGTACACACACACCATTTTTTTTTTTTTTTTTTTTTTGGTCTAAGTCAGAGTTACCCTTAGTGCAAACATCTTTGGTAAGCTAGAAAAATGCATGTGACACCTCTGAACTTTTAAACCTTTCCCCATATTTTCCCAAATGACATTGCAAAAACACTGATGCCAACTCTTATTTCAGTTCCTGATCATCTTCCTAGTTTAGAGATAGACTTTTCTCTAAGAACCAAGTGATAAGAAGATAGCTACTCCTCCTTCTAACCCATCCCAACATTTTCAAGCAGGTCTAACTGAGGCCCTGAATGAAGTGGGAATTGTGGTTTTCATGAGTTTGCAGCTCAGGTTAGGGGTGCAAGGCAAAGGACCGGAAGTATACAACTCCAAGTTCACCCCCCTGGCCCAGGTAAGGACAGCAAAGCGCAGAGGCAAGGAGGGAGGAAGGAATTACCCTTGACAGGATGGGGGCAGTCAGACCCTGTTCTTACCATGTGCCCCAGGCCAATTCTTTCCCAGAGGGAAGGAACCCAGCCCAGCCCCATTTCCCTGGAAGCCTGGAGAAACTGCTGTTTTCTGATTCAAGGAAACCCAGAGGCCTTGGAAAGGTTTTCTCAACACTGATGATAGCCTTCAGATGTGTGCTGTCTGACACCTGAGGATGTCACCACCGCACAAGTGAGCTGGCAACTGTCAGGGACTGGTCCTGCTGTCAGTACTTGGCTGAGCATTTGTCAAGAAAGGCCCAAGCAGTGAACCTTTGGGACTGAATGGAAAGGAGAACCATCATGCTGTGTAGGCTCGAAACAGAATGAGAGCAGCAATGAAGATGAGAGACGTGGAGCTCCTCAGTGGCCTGCAAACAGTTCCTTCTTTCTGGCGCCCTTATAAACCAACACATCACATCTCCCAGTAAGCCCCTAATACAACCCACTAAGCTGATCGGGATGACAGCATTCATCTCCAGATGGGTAGAGAGCATGTCACTTACCTCCATCCGTGTTGGAGAAGCTCTGCGGAAACAAAAGCAGGACAGAGTGTTACTCCATGGTGGATGGATTAGCCTCCATTTATTCCACCTAGCTTTCTGCCCGTCAGCACCCCCACCACACACACTCACTCATACCCAGAATTTCACTGTGGTAAGCAAACTCAGTGTTCTCATTTCTTCTGGAAAATTCAGATTCTAAATTTTGAGGGATGGTCCTATCATTCCCACCTTATACTGAATTTCTCCCATAGAGAGACTTATTTCCAAATATGCTTGTCTGTGTTGGACAAGTGGTATCAGGAAATCCCACCTTAATATAATTTGATTAGGGAGATTTCCTATGGCTGGTGGGCACCTGGGAAAACAGGACTCACAGATGGAGAAAGGCCCTGAGAGAGGCAGAACTGATAGCATCATAGACTCTCCCATCTTGACTTCATGGTGTCTGTGTTTATATGTAGGAAAATTTTATGCTTTTACACTATTTTTTGAAAGTCATGTCTATTGATATGTTTTTGCCTCTTGTCTTTTTATAAAGGAAATACTTTAAAAGCAGAGTCTGATTAAAACTATGGGGAAAGCCAGGTGTGCTGGTGCATGCCAGCAGTCTAAATGCTGGGAGGCAAGAGGCCAGGGATTGTTTGAGTTCATAGGGTTGAGACTACCCTAAGTAACACAGCGAGACCTGGTCTTGAAAAAGCAGCCAGGTGTGGTGACACACACCTATAATCCCAGCTACCTGGGAGACTGAGGCTAGGGATCGCTTGAATCTGTGGGATCGGGACTACCCCAGGCAACATAGCAAGAACTAGTCTCAAATAATAAATAAATAAATGAACACATAAATGCGACAGCAAACACCTTGCCCCAAAAATAAACAAACAAACAAAAAAACAACCCCAACCCTGTGGGGAACATTTAATCTGTTTAAAAATAATTAGTTTTAGAATTCTAGAGTCCAAGGGAAGAGGCCTTTTTGGGCCCTGGGCACATAAAAGGTTTGGACAGTAGCTAGATGTGTTAAAGACTCTTCTCTGTGCTACGCAGGAGGCCAGGGGGTCCCACTCCTGAAGATAGGCCACCCTCCGTCTCACAGATGGCAAGGATCCTCATTTCACAGAGTCAGTGGCCCAGAAGTCTCAGCAGTATCAACTGATGTTCTCTCTAGCTGGTACCATTTTGCTAGAGCTGACTTTCAGGTGTAATTTATAGAAATCACATTTGTATTCCTCACCTTCTGAAAGTCCTTGAAGGATTTCTCTGTCTCCTTCAGTTTCTCTAGGATGATTTGCTCTTTGGCAGATATCTGGGACTCTTCACTTTCTAGTGCTTGTATTTCCTGTTCCAGTCTGGAAAACACACAAACAGAGGACAGGTCACGTTATTGTCCTGCCATCCCTGGTCAGGCGAACAGCCCTTCCCGTGTGCTGACTTTCTGGCAGTCTCTGTTGTACACTATGCTCAGGTGCCAGGCCAATGTTTCACATGACAGAGACTCCTCTGTGGTCAGCTTTGTTCCCGAGTCAAAGGAAACCACTACACATGCCTCCACTGGGCACAGTCACCCCTTCCCAATGACTTTGTGCCTCCTCTCCAAATTGACTAACATGCACACTTTCAGTTTGAAGGCATGTATTTACACAGGATATAAAATCTGAAGTTCTACCTGTTTCAGAATAATTCTAAAGTATAAACAGGCCATTCTTGTTAAAGAAATTATGTCCCAAGAGGAGACTGATGACCAGAACCCTTGGGAGTTTGCCGTCATCCCCCCAGGAGATGGGTGTCTGCTGCCAAAAAAGAGGGGAGAAGATGCCACTGGCTTATTCTTCTGGAACTTTCCTCAGTTTTTAGTGTCATCTTACATTTTTTCTGAAAGGGAAATTTCAGTACTTCCAGAGACCCTGGGACTAGTCCAGAACAGCAGCGATAGCTAGGATGTGGAGCAAGTCTCAGCAGCTGTATTCCCTCAGTGAACTTGACTTTGGGCACTAAATCTGTGCCCAGAACCCAGCTAAGACTTCTCAAAGGTTATTTAATTTAACCTTCCCAATAACTCCATAAGTAGGGAATCCCCATTTCACAGATGAGATTATTAAGCCTTGCCAAGGTTAAGAAACTGGTTTACCATTGCAGAGCCATTTAGTTAGGATTCAAGTAGGGACATCTAACTCTAGACCCTGCACTTAACCATTGGGCAAACTCTCACCACATAGATTCTCATTGTTAAATATCAAGGAAGTCAGCACACTGGGATGGTCTTTATGCAGCCATGCTTTGGGTAATTAGGAAGGGATAGGTGTCTGCTTGCCTAAAAGCCACTAGACTACTGTGCTTCCTGATTTACTTGGCATGAATTCATTCATTCATTCATTTATTCAACTTTGCTTTTGATCTTTTTAACTCTTGTCATACTAGAAGCTTTGCTGCAGAGTCTGCTCCTGCCTAGTTGAGATGCCTTGGCCTCTTCTTCTCTTCCATCTTTTTTTTTTTTTTTTTTTTTTTTTTTTTTTTTTTTTTTTTTTTTTTTTTTTTTTTTTTTTGAGACTAGGTCTCGCTGTTTTTGCCGGTGGAACCGCAGGCTCTCATTGCCCGGGGTACCACAGACTCAAGCAATCCCCAGCCTCAGCTTCCCAGGTAGCTGGGATTACAGGCACGCACCACCATGCCCAGCCAATTTTTGGAACTAGGTCTCACAAAGAGTCCCAGGCGGGACTCAAACTGTGATCCCTAGCCCCGGCCGCTTCATAGGCTGAAGCTTACAAGCACAAGCCACCGTGCCCGGCCTCTTCCATCTTCTAACTGCTGTTGGGAACTTCCTAAACAAGCCCTTTAGACTAAGGTCTAAAATAAGTTCAATGTGAGTTCTTCTGAAGGGTACCAAACACTGAGATGGTGCCATGGATTTATTTAGGGATGGATTGTGCTCCTTGGATACCTTTTCTGCTTTTTTTGTCACAAAAATGGCCTCTGGATGGGTGAGACTTTGCAACAATTATTTTGAGTGATGATAAACATTCAATTGCTCTCCAAATGAGCACAGTTTCATTACACTTATCATTTCGTTCCCAGTGAAAGTGGACCCCATAATGAGGGTCCTATCACATCTAGACTCTCAGAACTTGTATGCCCTCCATTCTTACCAACATGCCTGTGTCACCATATGTTTTTGTCAAATAGAACTACTCTTGATTCACTCATTTGTACCGTATGCTTTCCTGTCCTCCAAGAAACCTAACTCAAAATGCCAACCATTTTTGAAATTTCAGCTCAGATACCACTCAACCCCATGAGGATTTTAAAGATTCACCAGAAGGAACTAACATAGCCCTCTGTACATTTATTGGCATATTATTTTGGTGTATCGGAGGTCTTATGTCTACTATGTGTTAGAAAAGTGGTTCTCAACTAAAGCGATATTGTACCCCAGAGGATATTTGGTAATGGCTAATCTATTTCAGGTGCTCATAACTCAAGGAGCATGGACTTGATGCCACAGACATGCAGTAGATAGAGGTAAGGGATGCTGCGTACCACCAGAGTGGGGTATGGACACAGATTAAGAGATATGCTTTAAAGACAAAGGCGCACCTTTTTCTTTCTCACCACCTCTGGCACACCTGAGATGGGTTTCAGCAGACTCTTGGCTGTTACAAACCCTATCCCTCCCCCCTCTTAGGAATGCCTTACCCAAGAGACACACCTTTCAAATGATACAAGGTGTTTACTCCTACAGATGCCTTTTCTCCTGTCACTCCCCGAACCTGGGGGGTTTCCCTTCCTCAGTTCCTCACTGACTATTCATTGCCAAAGTATATTCAAGACCCCAACTACTAATAAAGATCAGGCTTGGTTGTACTTTCCAAGTCCCCATCAGTGAGTTGGTTTCTCGCTGATGGTCTTCAATCTCTTCCATCTCATTTCTTCTTCCTTCCCACACAGGACTCCTAACAATAAGCACAGAATGGTCCCCAGCTCAAAGAATTATGTGGCTCCAAATATGAGGTTTGGTAAGACTAAGCCCTGGGCTAGAATATACATGATTAATTCCACCTACTAAATTCATCACGGGGAGAGTAAAAATGGTTAATAACATATACTAAATGCATGAAAACCAAGCTGCCAAAAGGTGTGATTCTGCCAAGAGGAGACCTTCCAGGTGGGAGGGCAGGGTATGTAATTCAACAAACTATCTTGAGAAGCTGGTGTGGGATGCTTTGCAAACACATTTAGACATGTGGGGAGCAAGTTACATAGACATAAAAAACAAAGAAAGAGATACAAAGCAACTTTGACACTCCAGATATTCAACATATCTGTACACATCCATTTACATTATCCTAGGGGCAATTAAGGGAAGAGATTGAGCATAGAGTGGGATGATACACCTGGACAAGCAAGTAAACTGAACTCATGAATAAGTAGAGGAATTTGAGGCCAGAGGTTTTGTGGATAGATTGAAGGATATCAGTGGCCAGAGGGGTTCTGAGCAGAATTCATTTGAATTTTAAAGGAAAGAGCATCTTAGCTGATATTCAGGATGTAAAGTGACTATTCCTTCCCACACACATCCCCCTGAAAACCAGTATACATATCCCTGACTCACAGGTGCAGCTCTGGTCTTGATTGCTGTTTTGCACTTGAGAGTAGGTAGCAAATACTTCCCTACCCCTGTACTTTGAGCTTAGCTATGTGACCTGGGCTAGCTAATGGGAGGTTAGCAGAGCCTTGGCCCATGCTTGCCCACTTTGACCTGCCCTCTTATGCCTCTGCCAGCACCACTGAAAATCTTCCTGGGCAACTGCTATCCCTTCGGCTTGGGCTCTGGAAAGAGTCAGTGGGGGAAAGACCAGAATTCAACCCAGAGTCAGAAGCCATGGACCAATACAGGTCCCTATCTTAGGTCCTTACTTATAGGTGGGAACTACACCTTAGTTAGAGTTATTTGGCTGAGCCCAGCCTAGATTAGCAAACACTCAGCCTACCCACAGAAATGTGAGCAAGAATAAATGGTTTTTATTTCTATCCACTGAGTTTGAGAGTATTTTGGCACAGCATTATAACAGCTGCTGATAGAGCTCATATATGTATGTACATAAAATAAGGGTATATATGAGTATATAGCCTAGTAATATGTCTCAGTAATATAGATCAATAATACATATAAATGTATGTATCTCCAAATAATACCTGAAACTAGAGGATTAGAAGGACTATAAAGCTACTCCTGCCTCATATCCCCTAATCATCAGAGATATCTGGACAGGAACAAGGTAGCCACTCCTGAAGATTAAGACTGAGAAAGTAGGAAAATGTCAGTGGTACCTGTCTCTGGATAATAGGATAGTGGACTATTTTAATTTTGTTCTGTATAATTTCCAACATTTTCCCAATTAAAAAAATCATGTGCTCTTTAACAAGAATAATGACAATATTCTCTTTGCTTTGGCCTGATGCAGAGAAGGCAATGTATGGAAGCAGCTGGACCTCAGCGTCCCATGTGTTTAATGAAGGAGTTTCCTGGGCTCATTCCAATGTCTGTTTACATTTGATTCAACATTTAGGGAGCTTGTTTGGCTAGACTGGGAGCTGGATACTCACAAAGGTTCCTAAAGCAAACAAGATGGTGTTAAAAATGACTTAAAAAAAAAAAGTCTGACTCTGCTGCTGAAGCAGCCCCCGTGGTTAAGAATCCTCTGTGACCTGATGCCCGCTGGCTGGCCCCACTGTCTCCACAGTCTGCTCCTGGCCCTATGGGTTTCAGGGCTCTCAGCTATATAGTTCAAGTACTAAAGATTTGGGTCAAGATACTGTGTAACTGAGAAGGAATGGAGAGAGAAGGGGAAAAAATACAACGAATCTAGACTTTTACGATAACAACCACTGGATTTCACCCCAAAGGGAACAACTGTAGGAAAACAACAATTTATAGGAATCAAAATCAGTCAGCTCCAGCAGCAAGCACATGAACAGGCACCTCTGGACCAGGTTCTGGGGTGCTGGATGGCCCAGGTCATGGTCTTTCTTTGGAAAGTCCAAGTCCCTGCACTGAGGAGCATCTCTAGAAACAGAGTCACGGGTCTAATAAAATCATCCTAGTGGGGCCAGAAATGCCACCTTATTGCAGCTTCATGCCTGAAATCTAAAGCAGTCTTCCCTGGAGGAGCCAAGGAGATACTGCTGAGCTAAAAATAAAGAATGGGCAGGAAGTGTAATTTATCCGCAAGGTTAATCAAGGTCCTTTAGGCTGAGACAGGTGCATGTAACAGCCCCTGACCGGCTCACTCCGTTTCCTCTGTGCAAGAAGCAGGCTGTGACAGGCTATCAGGAAAGGTGACACACTGCAGCTGTGGAGGCTTAATTTACTGGGGGTGAGGTTGCCATCAAGGCCACATGGCCTTATGAAATCTATCTAACCGTGACAGACCGTCCTCACAGGAAAATACCCATGACTCGATGAAGTGTATATCATTCTCTCTTTCCAAAATCCATTCATATGTTCATCCAGCCAACTTCAGATGCGCATGTTCTCTTTGTCAGGTTCTGTGCTGAGCATCAGAGACAGACAGCTAATTCAGTCCCAGTATCTACCCCTGATCATTCTCAGGAAAGTGATGGGAGTAGCCAAGTAAATAGCTATGTCACAACATAACCCCACAACGTTGCTGCTAGCGGAGAGGTGCATTGTGGGATAGCCAGTTCTACTTACGAGCCTATGGTGGGGACTCCCAGTCTCTTACCCAGTACCTAAACATCACCTCTTGGACACTAACAAAATCCTTCTTTTGTTGGGGGTAGCACTGTATTCACTGAAAACAGGGTATATCTCAGCTTCCACTGCAGAGGAAGGTGCTCACAAAAATGCTTTGACCAATTGTTGGGACAGACATGTGGGAAAGATCCCTAAAAGAAGGAATGTTGACTTACGTGGCACAGCCCTCTGCCCTTGCCACTTTTCTGCCATGTAAAAAGAGCTGGTACTAGAGAGATGTATTAGTTCTCAATTGCTACAATATCTATGACCACCAACACAGCACTCATAACAGTGCACACCTATTATCTTAAATTCCACAAGTCGGAAGTCGGACGAAGGCATCACCAGGGCAAAAACCAAGGGTTTGGCAAAGTTGTGTTCGGGAGGGCTGTTCTAGGGAAGAATCCATTTTCTTGCTTTTCTTGCTCTACAAGGCCACTCAAGTTCCTTGCTGCATGGCCTATTATAAAGACAGGAAACCCCATCTTTATAGTCAGTAATGTTACCTCTCTCTGGTCATTCTTCCTCAGCTACAGCACCCTCCTAACCTCTTCTTTTGCCTCCCTTTCACTTTCAAGATCCTTATGATTACACTGGATCAAGATAGTCCAGGAGTGGAATCTCCCCATTTGAAAGACACTGTTCAGAGAGTTTAATTTCATCTGTAACTTCAACTCCCCTTTGCCATATAACCTAACATAGTCAAAGATGCCAGGACTAGGATGTAGAGATCTTGGGGACTCATCACTCTGCCTATGTTAGGGACTGATGCTGAGGGTACAGCAGTTACCTTGTGCCCATGGGGGCAAGAGAATGCTAGAGATGGCTGTATGAGCAGAGAGAGACACTGCCTGAGTCTGAGATGGCGTCATGGAGTCACAACACTAGCTCAGGATTGTTGGCTCCAGATTTCTGGTTGTGAACTGAAGCCACTGTTGTGATCACAGCTAAATACAATTTCTGACTGATACCAGGGGGTGAGAACAACCTGACCAATTGGGTGATATATTAGCTGCGCCTTTAAGGACACATTCACCAGGTGGAAAAGAGAAGAAAATATTCCAGGCAGAGGAGGCAGCATGGGTCACAGCTCAGATTATCACATGTCCCACTCTCACCCAGAGGCATGAGACCCTGCATTGCTTTTCAGTTGTTGCCATGCTTTACCCTCCAGTCATTGTGACTCAGACAAGGCTTCAAGGAGGTCACCAGTATTCCTGTCTCTGCTGTCTTGTCTGTCTAAGAAACACCTGGACTTCAAAGCTCTGCTAAGGTCCTACCTTCCCTCTTCTGCAGTGATAGAGAACACGGCCCAAATCAAGAGAAAAGAGAACAAGGGATTGTGAGTCATCAATTTTCCAGTTACCACTGCATCCTGTTACCCTTCACTACACTTTGCCCCTCTCACTGGAGTGAGTGATTTTTCCCTTTGCATGGGAATTCCTCAGTTGGATCCAAGAGTAATGACTGGGTTTCCAGTCATCTTACTGTTTAGAGAGGGGGTTGCTTATAAACTCAGGTGCATTTTGTTTTTCTCTATTGGTGATGATACTAATGCTAATTCAATACTAATAATTCTAATATTGCTTTTTTATGTATAGATTATATGTGACAGGAATAATACTGATTAGGATTACTGAATATTATTATGTGCTAGGAACTGTTTTCAGTGTTTTATGTGTATTATGATACTTCATCTTCACAGTATCCTAGGAAATAGAAAAACACCCATTACTCACATGATGGAACAGAGATGCAGAAAAGTCACTGATTTACCAGAATCAAAAAGATAATAGGAGACCAAGATTTGGATCCTAGTGTTCTGGTTGAAGCACCAACACTCTGCTACTACTTTTGTCTATCTCCCGATCGCTACTTCATCTTTCCCCCTACTTCTTCAAGGATGCATAATAGAAAACAAATTATTTTTCATGCTCATGAACCACCAAAATTCAAGCTGAGAGTAGAAGTTACTTTATCTAGTAGCTTTTCAGAAACATGAAGCCTCTGAATTGCATTCCACCCAACAGTTATCCTACCTCTTCTTGAAATTCTCCACAGTTGGGGAGCTCACCCCCTCCAAGGCAACCCATGCCCTCTTTGAACAGTGCTGACCACACAATGACAAACTATTCAGTGATAAAAAAAAAAAAGATGAACTTTTGCTACTTATGACAACATGAAGAGAAACGTTCTAAGCAAAGTTAATCAGAAGGTAAAATACAGACACCAGCTGATTTCACTTATATGTGAAACACAGAGAAATAAAACAAAGGAACACACAAAACTAAACCAAAACAAAAGCTCAGAATCTGACTGTAGACTTGAGGCTATGAGAAGGGGAGAGGGTTAGGTGAGAGGGGATGGGGACCAATGAACTATGGAAGAGGATCATGGGTGCTTTGGTGTTAGGAATGGTCTGGTAACACTTACCTGGAAAGGTGTGACCCTTTTCAACTAACTCACACACAGTGATGTAAACTGAAGTTAATAAAAATAATAGATAATAAAATGATTTTTAGTAAATGATACAGTAAAAATAAAAATAATACAGTAAATAAAAATACAGTAAAAATGTAAATCACACATTTCAAATGTTTCTGTAGCCTTCAGTACTGTCTGAGTTTTCTCCCTTGGAAGTGAAGGGATCAAGTTTAGTAAACACCAGAAGTAGGCTTCCACCTGGGGAAATAGGTAGCTCCTGGGAAAATTACTACCCAGTGTAGAGTACAGGTATATGAACTGGGACCTAGTTACAGGACAGGATTTAGGAGATAAGTAGAAAAGGAAATAGTTGGAGTGACCAAGAGGAAGGGGACTTCTGAACTTGTTCATGGAGCAAACTCAGCATGGATTAAAAGCTGAGGCAACAGATGCTGGTAGAATGTTCACAGACTTCTTAGGACTTTGTCTGTTTCTGACCAAGACTAGTCTATTCCTGACAGTGGAGGGAGCCTTTATACCCTTCCTTGCTGCTGAGGAACACAGCTAGAGCTGCACAGGTAAACGTAAACAGGTCAAACACAGTCACTCTGTTGACATCTCAGTAAATTGATCCAGACATCCAGATGGTCAACAGCCTGGCTGAAGGTGCTGAATTCAGATCTGTTCTGTTCTCTTGAACTGCAATTGCATACTTGAGCAGTCAAGTGGGGTGCCTCTCAGGACAACTCCCCCCGAGACAAGAAGATGAGGAAGAAAGCAATCAGAGGATCAGTAAGCTGTTCAGCTGAAGGAAAAATGTGAGAGACTGCTAGATGTTTGCAATTTCCCAGCTGGGTGGTTGGCCTTACAGAATAATGTTTGCTTTCTTAGTATATTCTGTAGGCATATAGCATATTTGGGTCACAGGGATGTAGGGCAGAATCTAGAACCTTCCTTAGTCCTTTTGTTGTTAAATTTTGTTCATCCACCGTCGGACAGAAATGCACATATGAGCAGATAGAACTTGGACTGTCACTTGGACTCTGAGGATAGAACAGACAGGCATGAGCTGGAAGAAGCCTGGCTCCCTGAGAAATTCCCAGGGAATAGCTACCAGAGAGTTCTTGACTGTGGGTTTTTACTGGAGAGGAGGGGAAAAATGTTAAATCATTGTTATTGTGAGTCTCTGTTACGGTACCTATGTTCAAACCTAATCAGCACAGGACATCGGCTTCATACTGAGTCTTGAAAGTATGCAGAGGATGTGCTGCCTTTACTCACCACAGCCAGAGCCTCATTAAGGCCTCAGCAGCAGCAGAAAAAAAAATGAGCAGCAGCAAGGTATGGGACTCATTACTGCTAATCAGCCCTGATAAATGAGGCTCTGCTTCCCCTTTCTTCTGCCACCTTCACCTCCCTACCCCATCCCAGGGCAAGGCAGGATAGTTCCTCTTCGTTGGTAGAGATAATCACTGGAGGCTTAGCATCCTGGGATGCTAAGCCTGGGAGATGCGTGTCCCAAAGTTTCAGTCAGCTGAGCTACACCACGAGGACCACGACGGGGCTGTCTCTAGACTATGAACATATTTTCCACCATGTACAGTGTCCTGGGCAAGTCACCCAATAGCTCAGCTACAACAACAGGGCACTCCTCCATGGCCCTGATGTTTCAATAACATGGAAAACACATTCTCTATGGATCAGAAGTGTGTGTGGTGACAGGTAGTAGGCAGTCTGTTCAGGACCCATCCTCTTCCTTTTTACAAACAACATTCAGCCCTTCCACAGGGAAACAATCTTAGTTTCTTGTGGATTTGGAGAAACTAGTGACCAGAATGCCCAGCACCCCGAGCTAAGGAGAGGAGATGTAACATCCTAGGTCCACCGGGCCCTTGTCCAGTGTCATAAAGTAGTGACCTATGAATGGAGAACAAGGGTGAGTCATTGTCACACAAGGATTCTGAAGATGGATTCACTAATTCCTGCCACCAAGATCCCTAATTCTGTTTGAGACCAGACTATTGGAGCCTCTTGCTCCATTATAAGACTATGTTGGCCTCCACTCATCTCTCTTTCTCTCTCAATCTTAGTATCATCATGCTTCTCTCTTCCTCTATTCATAGTAGAGCACTGGGCAGAATATTGTTTATTTTCACACAAATAGATGCCCTAAAATTCATTTTCCATATTTCAGGAAGACAGCGCCTTTGTTTCTATGGCATTCCCCAAATATTTTTCATCTGTGACTCCATGACAGGGAAACAGCTTCCTTTTATTTAGATGAGTCTATCTGGAATCACTGCAGACCTTTGGGCTGTTTACTGTGAGAAAATGTTAATGGCCCTTAAATAAACAGAGGATTTCCACTTCTCCTTATAAAAGAACAGGGCCTTCTTGACTCAAGGTGTCAGTGGAAACTCAAGCCGATTTCATTTTTTTTTTTTCCACGTAAAACAGCAGAGAAGAGAATGAACCCTTTAAGAATTCTGAAAGCACAGCTCATATCCTTTCCTTTGCTGAAAAGGTCCTGATGGCTGCTCATCACCTTTTTCCTGACTCTAAGCCAACTTCTTAGGCCGGAAATTCACACCCTTCATGCTCTGCTCTAACCTCTTCCCAGCATTTCACCTTCCCTTGGTGTTTGCGTTGCTCTGTGTAAAAATTAAGGGATGCTTCCCACTCCCAGCCCCAGTTGCTGAAAACCCACCCAATAATCAAAACTCAAGCTGAATTCTGACTCTTTAGAAATGTTCTGTAAGTCCCCTCCACCTGATGTACTCACTCCTTCCGAGTTCTTGCAGCACTAGCCCTCACAGGTACAGGGGCTCACGGCTCCAGGTATCAATGGTAAATACCCATCTCTCCTCCCCCACCCTGCCTGAACCACCCCTCTCTAGTACTGGTTTCTTGAGAGCTAGGGCTGCATTTGGTTTTATTACTGTACCGCATATCATTCCCTGATTATATTTGTTGAATGAGTGAAAAACAAGAACATGCATTCAAGGGATTCTTTACGTGAAGGTTTGAAGGTTATTAGATATAATTTTTTAAATCTTGGTTTTGCTAGCCCCTCCATGTAGTCAATTCTATATTCATTGAGAAAAAACATTAATCTGGGGTTGCTATATGGCTTTAATTATAAACCTAGGACATATTAGGATTTTTTTATTACTAATGTTGGAGCAATAAAGTTTACTCCCAAATAAATGTGAATGAAACATTCTTCCCATCCATTTCCCTTAGTCCATGGGGCCCAGCCTCTCTCTCCTCTTGATTATTTGTTTCTTCTGGAATTATGAAGTCTGATGGCTCATCCCATCAGAATCTGGCAAGTCGATTTCTATCGCAGGAAATCACTTCCAAGCTCACATTGAGCCTTGACTTCTTGGGTATGATTCTTGTTTGATTCTGTTTCAGCAGAAATAGAGTTTTGATTACATGAAAATCAGATAATCTACTTGCAAGACAGTACATTTTCCAGCAGTTTAAACCCTTTCTTCCCCCCAAAATGTCTCTTTCTATAGGAAGAACAAAAGTCTCATCCAAGCTTCTCACCTTGAACTCTGACCCAGAGACTCCTGTTAAGACTAGTGCCTCCACCCATGCACCTGCCTTGGGCAGATTTCACCTAGGATGGCATCCATCAGTTATCCCTTCTCTCCTCTAGAGTCAACCTTTCTCCAACATGCCTCCTTCCCTTTAGGCCAGTAACAGGAATAAATTCTCTCACTAAAAATAAATGAACTTCTCTGAACCCTGCATCCTGTTCAAGTTACGTTCAATCTCACTTCCAGATTTCCCTCTAAGCACCCTCCTCTGGCGCCTCAGCATGCTCATATCCCAGCCACTTTTGGGCACATGATTCCAGTCTACCTTCTGCACCCACCACTCTGCTGTGGCTGCTCTTGTTAAAGTCCACGAAAACCCAGCTGCCAAGTCTAATGGTCTTGATCTTCAGTGTGACCCTACCGGTATCCTCCATTTTCAAAACACTGTAGATGATTCTTTTCTCCTTCAGAGGTCATGGGATCATATAATAAGAGCTTCTCTTCTGCCCCTTCATTAAATATTCATCTGACTCTGTTCTTCTTGCTTGACATTTTAACCCTGGCCAATCACGTCCAGGCTCATGCTTTAATTTCCACCTACATGCTGCTATCTACCCAACCCCTATCTTGAGTTTTCCCCCTGAATTCTAGCCTCCCCATACAATTGTATTTTATTTATTTATTCTAGAGACTAGGTCTTACTATGTTGCCTGGGGTAGTCCCAAACCCATGAACTCAAGTGACTCCTAGCCTCAGCCTCCCAGGTAGCTGGGATTACAGGCACGTGCCACCATGCCTGGCACAATTGTAATTTAAATGTCTCCAACTGGATGGTTCACAGGTGTCTCAAACCCCCATCTTCAAGACCAAACTTGTCCTTCTCCATAAAACCATTCCTCCCTCCAACACTCTTCAGCTCAAGTGCCAGAATCACCGCCAATCCACTTTACTTAATGGAAATCTGGATGCTATCTTGGCCTCTGACTTGGTCTCTCTGGTAATAATCACCACACATGTATATGAGCCACTAGTCCTGCCAATTTGACCCACACTTGTTTTTTATTCCTCTCCCTTTTCAACCCTCTCTGGGCTCTTTTCTTCTTTTTACCAAATGCCTAGAGCAACCATCTAAGCAATCTGTCTGACTCTAGCCAGTCTCATCATCCAGAACATCTGTTTCACAGCCAGACTATACCTTGACATACATCTGCACTCTCCTACTGAAACTTCCCCCCACCTCCCAGGCTCTCGGACACAACTTGTCACTCCCAGCCTCTCATTTTCCTCTAGGAACAATGATCTCCTTCTGGGTCCCCATCCACAGAGTACTCCTACTTGCCTCAGGGCCTTTGCTCATACCACCCTTTGTCTGGGTTGCCCTTGTTCTCATTTTCCCTCACCCCCTAGGTAATCACTACTCATCCTTTAAGAATCTGCTCAGGTATCATCTCTTTCTAAAATTTTCCCTGCCACCTTTCCTGTGAAGTTCCCTTCCTCCTTGCTGCCATGTCTCATGGACATATTTCAACCACCAATTCTATCCCACTATCAATTATTTGAGGACTTGGGCCTTCCTCCCCAACTCCTGTTTGCAAACCCCTTGAAGATAATAACTATCTCTTCCTTATCTTTCTTTGAATAAGGCTTGTAGCATCTAGAATGGAGTTTGGTTCAGTGAAAAGTTGGTTGAGTAAATGTTGCAGCAAATACATAACTTGCCTCTCACTCGAAGTAGATTCAAGACACTCTTTGGTTCAATTCCTTTAGTCAAAAATGACTTACTACAAAAAATTCAAAAATAGCTACTTAGCACATCATATCGACCTTAACAAGTGGTTAGTATCCAAGATATATAGAGAACTCATACAACTCAACAACAAAAATCTAACCCAATCAGAAAATGGGCAGATGATCTGAATAGACATATAGCCAACAGGCAATGAAAAATATGTTCCTTTTTAATATTATTAGGGTAATACAAACCCAAAGCACAATGAGATATCACTTATACCTGTGAGAATGGCCTATATGCAAACGAGCATAAATACCAAGTAATGTGGAGGAAAGGAGTCTTGTATACTGCTGGTAGACATGTAAGAGCAGCCTCGATAGATAACAATATGCAGGTTCCTCAAAAAGTTAAAGCTATATTTTCCATAGGATTTAGCAGTCATAAGGTATTTAGTTGCAGAATATAAAAACACTAATTCAAAAAAATAAATGCACCTTTATGTTCATTGCAGAATTATTTACCATAGCCAAGAGATGAAAACAACCTCTGTGCCCATCAACAGATAAGTGAATAAAGTAGATACGAGGTATGAGTGTTATGTGTACATATACAGAATAGAATAGAACAGGATGGAATTCTATTTGACTATAAAAGATGAAATCTTGAAATTTTTAATGATAGAACTTGAGGGGATTATGCTAAGTGAAATAAGTCAGGAGGAGGAAGAAAATGACCAGAACATTTGTGGAATATGAAAAACAAAGAAAATGAACCAACAAAGCAAAAACAAACAAAAAGCTTTTGCATTCTGAAAATAGAATAAAAGTTACCAGAGGGGAAGGTGGGAGAAGGGAAATTGGGAGAGGAAGAAAAGGGCTGGGGATGGTGGACAGGTGGACTATGCTGGAGGGTTATTAGTGCTTTGTTGTGGGCGTGGTGTGGTGACATACATCGAGGAGGTGTGAACATATACTCCTAAATCATACACATTGTTGTAAACTAAGGTTACCACAATGAAAACAAACAAAAAACCAAGACAATGTCAACTCTGGATTAGGAAAAGAAAACTGATTTAAAGACATTTAGCTTAATTGCTTTTGTTGAGGTAAGGTAAGGCAGAAGTCACATACTGTGTTTTCTAGGCTTTTTACTCTTTTCCCCAAATACCTGAGTGTGTGTGTGTGTGTGTGTGTGTGTGTGTGTGTGTGTGTGTGTGAGTGATGTGCTGTTCTCATTGACCCCAGAGCTCACCTCCAGTTGGAGGACAGACAGACATGCAGATTGGGCAGAAACATCATTCACCCCGTGGTTCTCTTTGAGTTTACCCTTTCACGCAGCAAGGGTAAGAGCTTTCATATCAGATTGTGAAAATTGTTTAGGTGGCGCATTCCTCTCTTCCAAATCTCTGTTGACTCACAGCCTGTGCCTGAATCCAGCACTCTGCAGCAGCTTTCCTGCTGAGTGAGAGTTTCCTGTTCCCCTCCGTGTGCAGACCGGCAGCTTTAGCTGCAGCTTTTATAAATGCTTGCATGGGAGACCTAATTGACACATTTTTGCCTGTTGCCCTTATTGGAAGCTACTCTGGAGACTGATGGTTCTTTCAAGACATCTTCATGAGTCAGTATCTTCATGAGTCACTTGCTTGAAAAGATTGCTTAATATTCAACAGTAGTAATGGTAAAAATAGCTAACATTTATTGAGCACTTACCATGGGCCAGACAACGTGCTAACTAGTCTGGAGACTTTATTCGGTTCTCTGCCCTCCACAGAGTGCTGCTATACATTGCACTTGATACGGGAGGAGTGTGAGGCTGAGTTTCAGCAACTTGTGACCTACCCAGAGCCGTGGCAGAATTGGGATCTTGACCCATCTCTGGTGGTTCCCGGAGTCTCTAAGTACTGCCCTGTGCCACCTCCTTCCAAGAGTAAACGAAACCATTCCTGCTCCAGCAGTTTAACAGCATTTCCTCTTTCCAGGGCACAAGTTTCTTTTCCAACATCCCAATCAAAGAGCACTGCTCTGGCTAGGGTGCAGGCTGGGTCCTCCTGGCTCTTGCCGCCCATCCTTGCCTGATCTGGGCCTTTCTTTTTTATTTTACTTTCTTTTTAATATTTTTTATTTTATTCTTTAGATATCAAAACTTCGGTAAGTGGTTTTTGAAATACCTCCCCCTCCCTCCTCTGGTGCCCCTTCCATTCTCTCAAACCCCACTCTTTGCTGTTGACTAGTCTGTGCTAAATCCATTAGTCTCTTTCCTATGGCAGTGTCCTTTCACTGAGTGAGGGAGGTGTTGTTGGAACTAGGCGAGCCTTGCTGGTAGGTTTTCAGTCTTAAGTTTGCCTTGGGTGGCCAGTCTCTATTCATTTGTGATCTGTCCAAGTTTTCTTGCTGCAGGCCGTCTTCTTCAAGCCCATCTCTGCTGGGCCTTTGCTTAGAACAGAGTGCAATGTGGAAATCACTGCTCTGTGACAGTCAAGAGAGCACTTGGTGCAGTGCTTGAACCTATAGTGCCTATAGGAAGCTCTGTGCCCAGCCAGTGCCCAGTCAATGTGCAATATGGGTCAGAAAGGGGCATTTCCACATGCTGCCACTCGAGCGGGGTATCTCCCCAAGGATAAATAGTACCGTGGCTTTTGAGCCCTCAAAGCTGTCCATCTTGGAGGGAGCAGTGACAGCTCTACTGCTGTAGAGACTCAGAAGGACGCTGGTCTGTGGGACTGTGACAGGAAATGGGAGGCTTCAACCAAACATCTTCCTAAAGGGAACTTCCTCTTTGGTTTGGAGCTTTCTCTACCCATGTTTTCCATGCTTGACATTACCAGGTGACAGTTCCTTCTCAGTGGAGAAATTTGTCCTCCCACTGGGATAATTCCAAAGTTATTCTAAGAGTTCCTGCTCAGAACAAATCAAGCCAATCAGGAAGCTCCTCCACATGGGCTGTGCCCGCTGATTGTTTCCCACTTGGACACTTCCTGCTATTGTTCTAAGGCCTGTTCTCAGAGGCGCAGCTCCTGAGCCCTGCCTCTTCCTCTCAGGAGCCTGAGCTGCACCCAGGGCTTTGAGTCCAGGCTCAGAGATCAGGCACCTGGTCAGGAGCAAAGGGCCTGGAATGAAAATAGGATGGTTTCTATGGAAACACCAGATGTTTCTGATGATCAGAGCAGAAACCTCAGTGTCTGGGCCTTGGAGGAGAGGAATGAATATTCTGGCGTTTATGAGTTATTTATCAAGCCAGTGCTGAGTTGGTATAGTGGTAAAGGCCAGTCTTTACATTTGAGAGATTCATCATCAGAAGGGGAGGCAGGTATCGGAACAATAATGAAATAGTGTGTGGCAGAGTTCAACATGGAAGCCTAAAATGCTGTGGGAATGAGAGCTTGCAGCTCACCTTAGGGAGTTGAAGAGCTGGGAATAATTCCTGGGATTTTAAAGGGTGAGGAAGAAAATATCAACAGGGCCAAAGGGCCCTGATCCTGGAGGACTGGTCTCATCCAAGTGTGCTCAGGATGGGAAGCAAGTGATAGGGAAGAAAAGTTCCCAAATGTAGTAGCTCTGGAGTGCCACACGAAGAGGTTTAAGTTTGATCCTGAAGGCAACAAGAAACATTTGTTTTTGTATGTCTGTCTGTTTGTATTCAAGAGTGAGAGAATCAACTACATTCTAGAAAGTTCCCATGGGCAGCTCATAGAAAATGGATGTGGATGTGTTGAAGAGTAGAATAAAAGCCTAAAGACCCAGCTAGAGTTGTTTAGGGAAGAGAAAAAAAGGCTGTGATGGGCACAAACTGCTATAGGAAGAAAAATTCCATTTATTCATTTTTATGATATAATAGCATTGAGGAATTTCCAAGTCAACTTCTCTTGCACTGATGGAATGTGAGCAACATTATAATGTGAAACTCTATGCAAAAGAAGACTGAGGCAGCATCAGGCAGCATCATGATTGCATTTTGTGTGAGGTCAGCAAAACCCTGGGTTTTCCCTTCTCTCCCAACCTTTCTCTCAGCCACTTTCCTGCTAGAGGCACTGGAAGAAGCTTCTTCTTGGGTTAAGAGAGGGAACACAGACAAAGGCAGCCATTTCAACTCCCTTTCATGCTCCCTCTTAAAGGGCTGGCCAGGACACATGAATTTGAACCTCAAGGCCCCAATTTAAAATACTCCAAGCATTGAAATGGTCTCACATCCACAAGATCCTACAAGGAAACCCAGTCTGTAGCCTGATGAGCTTCACCACTGCCCTCGCGTGGCTGCAGGAGGGAAGGGCTTGGAGGAACAGATTAAGGGATCATGGCAGTCTGGGCAAACATAGAGGCTTCCTTTCTCCTTTACAGCTGAGAGGTGAGTCACACGGAGACCATGCCTCCCCTTGAGAGTCTTGCCAGGTTTCAGGCACATGGCGACCCTGCATTATTGGCTTCCTCTGGCACATTCACAGGAATTCCTCTGGCATCTCCTCGCTATTTTTTGATTGTGTAGATAAGATAGAAATAGTTTGCCTTGGGAATGCCAGAGAGAAGCCCTAAGGGACCCTCTTGCAGTGGTGCAGGTGTTGAAGCAAAAGCAGCTACGTTTCCGTCCAGCCTCAGTTCGTGCACGCCCTCTGGCGGCCTGCAGACTGGGCAGGTAGAGATGGCATGAACTTAATGGCCAAGCCCACCTGGCCTCAGCTCTGGGAAACAGACCTTTGAAGCAGCTGAGTGGGACACTATCCGACGGAGAACAGAAGCTTAAAGAAAAGGTGATAGGCAACGCATTTATGGTGGGGTCCTGGGGCAAAAACAAAGACAAATATAAGGAAAATTATCCTGATAAATTGATGAGCCCTGATTATAACTGCCATTGTACGGACAATTTGAAGGAGAGTAAGGTCTCTTCAAATTTAGAAGGAAAACTCTGTTTTCCTTATACCCACAGTCTATCAGTGAGAACCTCCGGGCACACAATGATGATGGGTAAGGATCAAAATTAGGGTTGAGAGCATTACTTGAACCAAATTAAAGAAGATTTTAGAAGCAACAGGAAAGTGGCTGGTAACAGGTTCCAGAGAAGAATGCTCTCTGAAATGTACCCAGAGGCTCAAGCTGTTATTGAAGCCCTCTGTCAAAGGGCAATCAAATCATGTGATTGGCCATCAGAAATGGAAACTCTTGAATATATAAATGGTACATTTGTTATACATATATTTTAATGATTTCCCTTTTCTTGACTGGCTTATGCAGACGGGGTATTGGCTATCTCCCTATTCAGCTGGGAACCAACCCCTGAAACTGCCCCCCTTGTCCATTATTTCTGGATCCTGTGGCTAAGAGAGGATTAACTGCCGGCTGGAAGCACGAGGAAATCTCACTGCAAGACCCAGTTGTAATGGAATTCAGTATAGACCAGCTACATTACAGAAACAGTACAGACACTTCAACGGTAGGTCTCACACAGCAGTAATAAATGCATCTTGAGTGAATGAGTGAAGAATACAGGCCTCTGAGACAAGGAGACTGCTTATATTCTCACATGATCCCCCCCCCCCCAATATAACAGCAGAGCACATGTTATGCTTTAGAGTTACAAAGTCTTCCCACAACCACTAGGAATTGTCTTATTCTTCTGTTACAAATAAGAAAATTGAGAAGGCAAAGAAGAAATGAGCATCTAAACACCTTGCCTGCTATAATATGGTTTCTGCTAAGCTCCCCTGATTATTTCTGGATAGAAGGAAGTAGCAGGATGTCGTACAGAGAGCCAGGATCAGGAGTTTGGTTCTTTTGCCACTTACTAGCTGAAATTCTGGGTATATCCCTTGTCTTCCTTAGTCTCAGTTTCCCCATCCACAAGATGGTCATAGTACATGGAAGAGCTGTTTCGAAGCTATGGAATTGTGAAGTTAATTGATATTTTAAATATGGCAGACACTGCCTGTGAGGGAATAAACTTTCCTTCACGTTTGTCCTTCGTTTCTTCCCCAGGGCTTTCTGAAAATTGAACTTAAAGATTATTTCTTGTTAAAAAAATTCACGGACTACTATATAAGACAAACAACAATGTTCTGCTTAATAGAATAAATTCATATTCAACTTTTTAATCATGAGGTTTGTGGCTCATATATTCAACAACACCCATAGATCTCATGGTAAACTAATTTTGTGGAGAACTTAAGTCCTATCATTTGGATGCTAAAAGGAAAATTAAAGAATTTATTATTGGCTTCCTAGGTGGTGAAAGTTGAGGTATCTTGTGTGTAAGTTCCCCAAAAAGAAGAAAAAATGTTCGGCCGGGCACGGTGGCTCGAGCCTGTAAGCTTCAGCCTATGAAGCGGCCGGGGTCAGGGATTGCGGTTGGTGTCCTGCCTGGGGCCCGTAGCGAGCTCTAGTTGCAAAAAAATAGCTGGGCGTGGTGGTGCGCGCCTGTAATCCCAGCTACCTGGGAAGCTGAGCCTGGGGATGACTTGAGTCTGTGGTACCCCAGGCAACGAGAGCCTGCGGTTCCACGGGCAAAAATAGCAAGACCTAGTCTCAAAAAGAAAAGAAAAGAAAAGAAAAAAAAAGTTTAAAAAGAATCTAATTTCAGTTCTGAAGGTAGGAGAGGTTTCTGTGCATCTGGGGGGCCATCTAGTGGCAGGTAGGAGACATTTCGTTCCATGGATTTGGGATCTTTGTGGCCACTTAGAAAGAGAAAGCTCAACATGTCCCACAAAAATATCCACAAAATTTACGCTTTCTTTCATGTTCTTGAAGGAACTTGCCCCTAGTGCTTGGTGTAGACATTGCCAGCCAAACCTCACAGTCTGTGAAACTAACCTGTTAGATACTCTCTAAGTGGTTAAGAAGGCCTACAAGCCTGACACTAAAGAGGCAGAGGCTGGGAGTATTAGAGTCAATTTCACTGAGGCCGCTGCTTTTATTGGAGCTGCACAATTTAAGACATACTGAGGAGTTATAGGAAGTATCCAAAAATGTCAGTTGTGAACTCACCAGTGGCCCTGGGGTCCAAACATGGCCAGCCCTTCCTAATGCACATGCCCTCCCTACAGTGACAGCCCTCACTGATCTGACAGGACCCCAAAGTTCAAGGTTACTTGTGCTTTTGCAAAGCAGGACTTGTTCCCCTCCCAAGGCTGAGTTGGTACGCTTCTCCACGGGTGTGTTCCTGGCCTTGTGCTTTGCGAAGCACAGCCCTTCGCATAAGGAGGAGCTCTTTCACTCAGTACCCAGGGCCAGGGGTAACAGCTGGCTCATGAGCTCAAACCCAAGAAGAAGTTCATGAAGTCTGAGAGGCTCCAAGTACAGAGGCTGGACCTTTGTCCTTTCAGGAGCCCAGCACCCAACACAAGGACTTACACCAAGTAGACCCTAGGAACCTATGGCAGTGAGTGGGCCTGTACAACAGCTCCCTTGATTCACATTCTCCTCTCATGTGGGCATAGCTGTGTTCCCTGCTGGACAGGGAGTTCCTTCCAGAGCCAGTAGGTCATATGCATGCTTTATTTTCAAGCCAGTCAGAGCCAAGGCTGCAGTAAGAGTCTAGGAAGAGACAGTCAGGTCCTACTATGGGGTTGGAGAACCCTTATTCTGCATGCTAGCTGAGGAGTGCTTGAGTGGTGACAGGCTCACAGAGGCACCCTAATGTTGAATAGTCAAACTCAACAGAATCAGCGTATGTAAAATAATTAAATCTATTTTATGGTGACACATCTCACTTGCTGGCTGACCAGCTACTCTGTTACATTTAAAGGGTTTACTGTGCAGCCCTGCGGGGACCCAGTGCATGTAAAATGAGGACAGTGAAACTGACCTCATGATGAAAAAATGCTGCTGTTCTGGTCATGTCCCTCCCATCAAGCTACGGCTTCTGGCTAGCGATAAACAAAATCCTCAGAAGACGAGCTCTGGTTTTTTGCAGACAGAAAAAAAGCCAGCTACTAAGAGATGCTGGGAATCCATTATCTGTTAGACACTGATTAGAAACTTGATCTATATGAACTAAGTTAAGCTTCCCAACAGCCAAGTGAGATACATACTGATTCCCATGTTACAGGTGGGCTAAGTAGCTGACTCGAGACCCCATGAAAATAATGAGATGAACTGAAATTCAGACTAAGGCCAGTCAGTGCTGAAGAACAAATTCTTCATGCACCTACAGTAAGCCCCTGCTCAGTCTTGCAGAGTTCTGGGGGGGAAGAGAAACCCCAATTCATGAGATTCAGGACTGAGATGACACTGACATTAAAAAAGAAAAAAACCAAACTCAAGGTTTAAAACTGGTTCCCTAGCTGGAAGTTTCCCTTTAGGTTTCAGCAAAGCTTCTCCCTGAGAATGTTCCAGGACTCTCGGCTGCCTCTGCCAGATGTTTTCTCTGGCCCAGGTATGATGGTGTTGAGATTGTTGGGTTACTTGTTTCGTTTGCCCTCTGGTATCCTGATTCATCCTCTGATAGTAATTCTTTACCTTAATCCTGCAAAATTCAATATAAAATTTCCACCTACCCAACTGGTCCACCCTTGACTTCCCCAGCCCTCCCATTTTCTCTAATAGTAGGACAGAACCAATACCCTCATTTTCCCACTTAGCTTATCACAACTCCCCTGCTCCAAAACTTTCAAACATGCTCCATGAACTCTGGACCAAACCTCAGCCCCCTCAGTTTGTTATTCAAAGCTTTCTATGACCTAGTTCCAGTCTGCTATTCCAGTCTTTTCTGTAGAGATGCATCTATAGATAGGTTTGTGATTATGCTGTCTTTAAAGAGATGGCAGATCCTGGCAGAAAGACCACCCCATAGCCCACCAGCCCTGGACCACTGCTCTTTTTTTTTTAGAGTAGGTCTCGCTATTTTTGCCCATGGAACCACAGGCTCTTGTTGCCCGTGGTACCACAGACTCAAGCAATCCCCAGCCTCAGTTTCCCAGGTAGCTGGGATTATAGGCGCATGCCACCATGCCACCACGCCCAGCTACTTTTTTGGAACTAGATCTCGCCATGGGCCCCAGGTGGGACCCGAACCACAATCCCTGGCCCTGGCTGCTTCATATGCTGAAGCTTACAGGTACGAGCCACCGTGCCTGGGTGGACCACTGCTCTTGATGAAGAGAAGGACCCCATGAGAACAGATCCACTGTTTATTGTCCTTCCAGTTTCCACGCTGCCTTCCTTTCAAGTGAGAGACAACATACCAGAGATGGTGACAACGTCCAAATGGAGCCAGGTCTCCCTTGCAGCTGTTTATAGCAGGTGGCTGAGTTGTAAAGAGCCAAATGAACTTGGTCAGTACAGAGCATCCATGACAACCAGCTGGCATTGCCAGTTAAGCTTTATTTCTACAGAGAACATGTGGCCAATTTCCTAATGACAGAATCACTTCAGTAAGTCCAGTTCACAGTAGTGCTCAAGGCTAAGTGGGCTCAAGAGCCTCACAGAAGTCAAGAAAGGGCCGCCATCTTCCAGCCTGGTTTTATCTAAAGACACCCATAAGCGTTGGCTTCATTTCAATGACAGTCATTCAGCTCATGTCCCAATATCATTTGTTTGCTGTGAGCCTGAATTTCCCTCCAACTAATTGAAATATGTCAAACTTGATATAGTATCTTTATTTTTTGGAAGATAGACCATCATAGCTTTAAAATATTTCTACATCAAAAGTCCTGGGTTGGAACCCTAATGTACTGTCTTGAAGTCAAAGTTAACTCTGATAAGAAATACTTCTTGGAAGTATTGGAAGTATTGGAACATTCTAATGTTAAATGGTTCTAATGTCAAACATAGAGAAATAAAAGTTCAGAAGTTTCTGAGATTTGTAAATACCAAGTTAGGGAACTTTTCTGAGGACTTGTCTCTGCTATAATTACATGGATTTAGATCTCTTGAGGGTAGTCATTACTAATGTCATTCCATTTCTTTATCTCTGTCTTAGGCTGGCCTCCAGCATAAATATTTGATAAATTTTTATTAAGTGAATGAATAAATCTTAGAAAGAATAGTCTAACCAAATCCCACTGGAATAAAAGCCCAAATCAAATGGGCTTCAATGGTCATGCCTCTGGCTTTCTTTCTTTCTTTCTTTTTCTTTTATTGTTTTTTTGAGACTAGGTGTTGCTATGTTGCCTGGGGTAGTCCTGATCCCATGGACTCAAGTGATCTCCAGCCTCAGCCTCCCAGGTAGCTGGGATTACAGGCACCCGCCACCACACCTGGCTGCTTTTTTGAGACCAGGTCTTGCTATGTTGCCTGGGGTAGTCTTGAACCTGCGAACTCAAGTGATCCCTGGCCTCTTTGCCTCCCAATGCTTGCATCTCTGACTTTCTTCAATTTTGAGAGTAGCTATGACATTTTCCAGCACCTACTGCATCCCTATCCCATCAGGCACTTAGACTATTTGTCCATAAGAGCAGGGGCAAAGACTTTGACCTCTTTTCTATAAGACTTTGCCCACTGCTAAGTATGACACTAAATGAATCTACATAATAATCTTAATTTAAGTGAATATTACATCAACAACTTCAGCAATTTGTTGTCAGCATGAACATTTGTTCATGACAGTGCTTGTTCACATGTCTAGGCAAATGAAAGCCAAGTCTAGAAAATCATCTCTTTCCTTTGGCTCATGTCATGATTACATGTCAAAGCAATAGACACAAAGACACTGCAACTTTCAGGTAGAAATGTTGATCCAGAGACTCTTTACAAACATTTATACCCAATTACATACCATTTATGGGTGTGTGACTTTTGCTATCTTCTAGTAAATATGCATGAGAACCCTTTGTAAGTGTCAGTGTGACAGGATTTGGGAACACTATACTCACCTTGCCTCCAGGGAGCTGACCTGGACAGGAGGGAGAGAGATAGAGAGGGGGGGGGCTTCATTTGTGCTATGATTATCGTAAATTCTGGGCTAAAAAATAACCATGGAAGGGATATTAGGGAAAGTGGCTTCTTAACTGAGGTCTTAAGGGGCAATAAAAGTTGGCCAAGTAAAGAGGAGCAGAAGAGTCTTCTCGATAAAAGGGACAGTGTGGACAAAGAATATGATGCACAGGGAGCTTGGCACCTTCAGGAAAATGCAGGGAGTGACTAGGATGACCAGCACTGGAGGAGGCAATTATGGGAGATAAGGCTGGGAAAGTAAGGGAAGTTATACCATAAATAGCTCTTCAAATCATATGAAGGAGGCTGGGCTTTATATCACAGTCCAAAGAGAATGGGTGACTTTTTTTTTTTTAGATTAGATCTCATTATGTTGTCCAGGGTAGTCCCACTCCTGTGGACTCAAGCGATTCCCAGCCTCAGCCTCCCAGGTAGCTGGGATTACAGGTGCCTGCCACTGCACCTGGCTGCTTTTTTTTTTTTTTTTTCAAGGTCAGGTCTTGTTATGTTGCCCGGAGTAGTCTCAGACCCGCTAACTCAAGCGATCCCTGGCCTCTTGCCTGCCAGCACCTGGATTACAGGTACGTGCCACCATGCCCGGCTGGGTGGCAGTTTTTAAGCTGGCCAGTAATATTGTCAGTGTCAAATTTAAAAGCTACTTCTGGTGATTGTGTAGAGTTTGGGTTAGAAGAACATGCTGGAGAAAGGGAGTGTGGGTAAGAGTGTGTTTTAGCAACCCACATAAAAGATAATGATGGCCTGAGCTAGTGTCATGGCAATGGGAATGGAAATGAGGAGAAGGATTCTAGAAGTATTTGTGATATAAGACTACTGTAGAGATATGGGGTCCAGCAGGGAGAGGAATCAAGAACAGCACCTGATTTTAGACTTGGGCAACTGAGGATATAACGGTACTTTTCAATGAGATTAAGATACAAAGAGATGGAACTACTTAGATAAAGCAATAAATTCAATTTCTACATGTTGAGTTTTGAGTTTCAGGGGAGACACAAATCAATGAGGTGGGTAAGCTGTATGGAGAACTCTGGAGATAAATTTAGGATAAAAGTAATTTTGTACTTTAGATAATGTAGGAATAGATAATATCACTCAAAGAGAATGGGTCAAGAAGAGTGCCATAAGATCCTCCAAGAATTTACATTTCAAGGACAAACAGAGGAAGAGGAGGTAGAAAGTAACAGGTATTATGTCAAATAAATCAAGGAGGGAGGGTGTTCTAGCATTCTTGATTACTGCTCAGTAGTCACCTGAGGTAAGGATCTGTTTCCACTGCACCACAAAATGATCATGGAGGATTTAGCAAGTGCAAGGTCAGAGGACATTTTGGAGAATGAATGGGAGGTGAGAAGATGGAGATGTCTTGGATGGATGACTGTTCCATAAAGGGAAGGAGAGAGAAGGTAGTGAAGAGGGAGGACAGACTCAATGGTCTTTCTGAAAACAGGAAAAATATTTTATAACTATGACTGTTCCATGCTTAGCTATACCCTCCTGGAATCTTTGCAAAGTATTGTTTTTTTTTTTTATCAAAACTCCTAATTTATAACCTCTAGGTTGGTTTTTAAAGGGTGTAATAATTCAACAAGCAATGTGGAGTATGTCCCAATAAAGAATCATCTGTCAGTTACTATGAATGTGAGCATAAACTAGTCCATGCAGGAGAAAATTCTAACATATATAAAAGCAGGCCACACTTCAGTGCTCTATAAGACATGTCATCGATTGGTGAAGTAAGAGAGATCTTGTGAGGTTATTTCTTCATGTGCAAAATGGTACAGGAAGAAATTTTGCAAAATAGGAGTGTGCACCTGTGTTCATAATTGAAGTTGTACTTTTATTTATTTAGCCTTGATGTTGCTATGACCTGGGGCAGGTGTGAAGGATAGCTGTCACACAGGAATTAGCGAACCATTGCTTATGTGACCTATTCAAATGCCTTTTAAAAATTTACTATTATTATTATTATTATTTGAGACTCGGTCTCACTATTTTTGCCCATGGAACTACAGGCTCACATTGCCCAAGACTCAAGGAATCCCCAGCCTCAGCTTCCCAGGTAGCTGGGATTACAGGCATGCGCCACCACACCCAGCTATATTTTTTGGAATTAGGTCTCGCTATGTGCCCCCGACGGGACTCAAACCACAATCCCTGGCCCCAGCCACGGCTTCCTAGGCTGCCGCTTACAGGCATGCGCCACCATGCCCAGCTGCCTCTTTTTTTTTTAAAGGTGTATTCACATTTATTCTCTCTAGAGAACAGAGACAACCACAACTAGATCTCATCTGACATTGACTAAATTTTCTATTGCCCTATTAAATCAAATCATTTTGGTTTGTTAATGTGGTTACCTATCATTTATTTTATTGCAAATTCCCCTATTCCAGTGATTAAAAATCATTTAACCTAAACAGTAAATGGGAGCTTCCAAGTCCCCTAACTTACTGGATGAGCTGGGAGAAAACACAGTGGAAGATGATGAGAGTAGATGGGCAGTGTAAAACACAAGGATCACTTCTAAAATGGTGATATGGAAGATTCCCCACCTCCAAAAAAAAGAAAAAAATATATACACACTTATATTTATTGACCAAAGGAAATACAATTTCATACATAAATCTAAATTAAACACCTTTCTGTCAAATGGAAAATGAGAAAACTTGGTCTGAGAATCATCCCATTTGCTTAAAGCAAACAGATTTTGAGTCATGAGCGAGGAATAGCAGTTTTCACATTATCAGGCATGTGAACTCATTTTATGCTCACAACAATCCTCAAAGTACGGACTATGAATATTTCCATTTTTCAGGCGAGGATAATGTTAAGTAGTCCATGGCATAGGTAGTGGTGACGCAGAGAATCAAATACAGGAGAATGCTTGCTCTGCACAATACAGCACTCTGCCTCTGCTAGGATGCTATGTTGGCCTCAGTAATCTCTGCTAGGAGGTAAATATGCCAACTTTGTGGCAAACCCACATTCCCTGTTACTAGGACTCTGTATCTTGAATGGAGTCACATTCATGGAATGGCAAAACCTCTCAGGGCTAATAACGAAGTAAAACCAAAGTTGACTGGGGAAAATTCCAGCTAGGACAGCTGAAGGTCAGTGAGATTTCCCTTCTCAGGAGAAGCATGAGGAGCATCTTAATAATGTCCTTTATGAGAGCTGCACTGACTCCTGTAAACACAGGACATGTTTGGAAACTAAGTGCCACTGTTCCTGGGATGTGAGGATGCACCTGAGTCTCCAGTGGGAGGGGTGGTGTCTTCAGGTAGTCACACTCCTTCATGCACGACTCCATTGATATCAAGGCCATGACAATATTTTGGCCATGACAGTGCTCACCAAAAGCAAAGCCACTCACCAGTATGATCTCTGACACAATGCTAAACGTGCCCAGTGCCAAGGGCCTCTTCTAGCTCTCAGGCAAATTGTTAACCATGGAGAGACTGGCAGAATGAGGGACCAAGTTTTTTTCCTGCTTTCTCACACCAAATGATCTCTCGGGCTTCCTCTTGTTGCTTGAAAAACTCTAAGGCTGTCCCTTGGGAATTATATCTTATTTTTATTCCTATTTACAGATTCAGAAAGTCGCTAATTTTCTCGAGATCACAAATGCAGGTATCTGTGTGAATAATATTAAAATATCACTGTATTCGATGCATGTCCTTTGCATATCAGAGAAGACTCCAGCACCGACAGATCACCCTCTATGGAAGGCTGTGTTGCAGCCCCCTGTAGTATAAATGAATTATTAGATTTTTCACCCTTCTGTCATTGGCCCTATGAGCAGCCGGGGTATAGCGCCTTTCGCATGACTGTGTGTACCTAGGCCAATGGGTGTGCACATGTGTGACTGGGCTCAGCTGGGCCTAGGAGGGAAGGGATAAAAGGGAGATATCAGCTGAGGCAGAACTCCAGGAGAGAGTGTGAAGAGAAAGGGAACACGGGAGCCACGAAGGTGAATGAGTGGAGACCACAAAGGGGAATTAGAACTCAGGAGTGAAATTCAGGTGGCTATTTCTTTACTGCCAGCTTTTCCCCTGTTTATTATTTAAAGCTCTCTGAAGATGATTCCAAAGGCTCCAACAGTCTTTAACTGCTAGAACTGATGATAAAACTACCCAGACTGGGGTGGTTGCAAAACACCTCCACATTTTGCCAAAGTAGTTGCTACCAAGAAAACCACATTATTCTAGGGCTTTACTTTGGAATTTGGGTTTCCTTGTTGAGGGCTGAAATGGTTTTCACAGTGGCTAAACGAAATGACCAGCAGCTTTGAAAGTGCATTCAGCACCTGGGTTTTAGTTCCAGGAAGGTCACTGATGGGCTGAACATTTTGAGAGTTCTGTGGTCTCTTCTGACCTCAGATTCCTCCTCGTTAAGGTTAGAAGTCTAGGGAGGTGCTTAATTCAAGGACTTCAAGTTAGTCCCCTCTGCAAAATTAAAGATAAATGACAGCAAAAAACAAACAAAAAAAAAAAACAAAAAGACAAAAAAAAATGGCAATGGCAATATTTAACCACTTAGGCAAAAAATGATGTCTTGGGCACCTATTCATCTCTGATGATGAATAATGGGGTTTGCAGCTGTGTTTGTCAGACTCTCTGAGCTCAGAGAAAAAGGTTTTATCCCATCCCATCACAGATGAACCAATACCAGCACTTGACTCATCCCCCAGGAATGCCATGGCCCCAATTACCCACTTGGTTGCCATGGTGACATCAAATTGCTGTAAAAGTTTCTAAACACCTTATGAATGATTTCTGTCCCTATCCTGTCATAGCCTGTACTAAACAGGTGACTGACTGGAAGAGGCCCACACCCTTACGTTGAATAACACTGAGTGTAGCCCTGTTTCACTAACAAAGCAAGTCCCCTAAGGACTGAGCAGAGTATCACTCAGAAAAAGCATTTTTTTTTAAAATAAAGTAAATCACTGGAAAGCACAATATTATTTTAAAAAAATAGAGAAATAACTCCAGCTGAATTCTCAACTGTGTTCAACCTGGTCAGAGCCACAATGGGTCTGGATTCTTCTTAAATCCTTCTATCACTTTGTCCCACTTATCCTGCCCTTGGAGTTTTCGGTTTTCATCTCCCATGTCAGCTCTTGCAAAGCAGTTGCTCCTAGACTTTCAGAGCTGTGTGCCCCACTGCCCCACCCTCCTCTGCCCTGCCTGCCCCCTAGTGCTTCCCTGATGATGCCTCCAAGTCCCCGCCAGCTTATACCCAGTGGAGCTGACTTCTGAAACAGCATGCTAAGCTTAGGGTGGTGGCATCTCTCTCAGCTGCTTCTGAAAGTAGAGAGGGCATCTGGCAAAATCAAATTGCGTAGGGTTATTTATAGATGGTACCTTGCCATTTCACTCTTTCATTTTAAAAATAAGCTGAAACCTACTGGATGCCATGCCCGAGGTGGTTCCAAGCCCTCTGCCTATGTTAATTATCATCACTGCCCAGTGAAGTTTATCTGGTGATTATCATTATCTTCTTTTGGAAGAAGAAACTCAATGAAGAACACGCAAGGAACTTTCCCAAGACCACACCAGCAGTAGGGAAACCCTGGACAGGAAAGGAGGAAGTGTAACACTGGGACGCAGGCCTGCAATCACCACCCCAGATGCCTCTATACACAGATGTCAGTTTTGAAGAACATGATGCTCCTATGGATGACCTAAGGATGATGCAGATCAATTCAGCTAAAAGATATTTATTGAGCAACATATTAGGTACAGACAGAATCCCAGGCAGTTGGGATACATAGAGTGGGTGTAGCGTGGTGAGTGATGGCCCCCACAAAATATGTCCACACCCTAATTCCTGTTGCCTCTGAATGTTTTTATTTTCCTGTTGACTCTGAATGTGACTTTATTTGGGAAAAGCAGTCATGCAGATGTAATTATTTAAGGATTTCAAGATGAGATCATTCTGGATTATCCGATGGGCCCTACAATCCAATGAGAAGTGTCCTTAAGAGAGACAGAAGATACCAGGAGAAGGAAGGGGGCTGTGTGATGACAGAAGAAGAGATGACAGGCAGCCAGACCCACTGGAGCTACCAGAAGCAGGAGACAAGGACAGATCCTCCCTGAGAGCCTGTGGGGTTGGGGGTGTCAGGAGCACAGGCCAGCTGACACCTGGACTTTGGACTTCTGGCATCCAGAATGGTATGAGAGTAAATTTCTGCTATTTTAAGTCATGGATTTGGTGGTATTTGCCCCAGCAGCTTTAGGCATGAATGAATACTGTCCTTGATCTCATGGAATTCACTAGCCAAGAAGGAAGAAGATGTAATAAAATGTCTTCTAGTGTAATGAAATGTGTCATAATAAAGTAAGAAAAGATCAAAACACTTATGTAACAGCTGAAAACACAATCTCCTCAACACCCCCTGCTGTAGAGAGTCTAACCTGAGTATGAAGTGCGGCTCCAGGGGAGTGCCACTCGAGACCCCTTTGAAGCATCCATGACAAGAGTTTTCCTGTCATTTTACAACTGATGGATGATATGTTGGTGTTCTTAGCTGACCTCTAAAGAGCATCATCTCTATTCTCTCCAGCCTTACCTGAGATGACCTCGGAATGGAGAAACTGGCACAGCTGAATGACCAGCAAGCCCAGTAGTGACCAAGCAGGGAGCAGGGACACTGCATGTTTGCAGAGCTTGCTTTAGTTTGAGAAAGCTGGATGCAGGGAGCAAGGGGGCAAGAGTTCTGCCTGTGTTCTTCCCAGTTTCCATGTGGATCTGCATTTTCTTTCTTTCTTTTTATTTTTGAGACTAGGTCTGGCTAAGTTGGCTAGGGAACCACAGGCTCACGTTGCCTGGGGTACCATGGACTCAAGTGACCCCCAGCCTCAGCCTCCCAGGTAGCTGGGATTACAGGTGCACGCCACCATGCCCAGTTATTTTTTGAGAGTAGGTCTCACTATGTTGCCCCGGGTGGGTCTTGAACCCGTGTGATTCCTAGTCTTGGCCTCTCTTTTTAGGCTGGGATTAAAGGCATGTGCCACCACGCTGGCCTGACTGCATTTTTTAATTTGTATAAAGGATCCACGTGGCTCAGCACTGCCCTGGATGCCACTGGCATTGAGTGACCTTGGTAAGGAGGCAATCCTCAAGTCACAGAGCATGGCAGTGCTGTAAAGCTTTCTTCCTGGCACACATCTTTGCGGGCAAAAGTGTTCCTGAGCCCTGACAGGCAGTCTTCATGCACTGGCGGCATTCAGCCATCATTTCAGTAGTAACTTTGCCTTTCTACATGGGCAGAACAAACCCAAGACTCCAGGATCATCAGAATGGATTTTATTCCAAGCTTCTGAGACAAAGGAGATCAAAATGTGAGGCCTGAGGTGGGTGATCTTTCCATTTACAGGAGGTTCAGGGGTCTTATCACCTCCTGTGTGACCCTCAGTGAGTCAGTCACACATGAACCTCCATTCCTTAATACAATTTTAAAAACTGTATCAAGAAGACTTAAACCTAATAAAATGGAGAGGAACACAACAGAATCATAAAGGGAACATTCATACAAAAAATATGCAATAATACAGGCGAAGCTTCAGATATGCACCAAACAGACTCTGAGGCAGACGATATGTTTGGAATCTGGCTGCAAAAATCTCTCCCATCTCACGTGCTCTTCTGCAGTGTGACCGGCCACTCCACCAAGGAGATACAGTTAATTTTCTGTTCCTTGAATTAACTGAGAACTCAGGTGAAACCAATAAGATGCAATAGAATCAGCTCTAACACTTCCAGGAAGGACAGAGGTCCTGCCGCTTCTCCCAGGTCTCCCCAGAGTCCCCCTTGCGTGCTACTTCTCAGGATCCCAGCTGGCTCAGGTCAAGCCTGCAGAGAGGCCATATGTGGGCACACAGGGGCCATGTGTTAGTTCTAGCCTTTGAGTGCCCCAGCTCAGGCCCTGGATACACAGTGGAGTCTCCAGGTGAATCCAGTGCCCAGACTCTTGGGTACCCCACCCTGCCCTGTTATATGTGTCTTCCCCATGGAGGCCCCACACATTGTGGAGAAGAGACAAACCAGCCCCACTGTTCCCTACTCAAATTCCTAACTTCAAATCTGTGAGCGAAATAAACCACATTCTTCATTTTGCAAATATAACTGCACATGTGTGCCAAGTATGCTAAAAATAGTTTCTCAAAAAAGGGACAGGATGAGGATTCACGCAAACCCCTCTGATTAATGTGTCCCTACCCTCTCACTGGGTCCTCACTTACTACGATGCACCCCTTTCCTAGGACCTGATCTCAAGCCCCCCACTGATGGTTTACAGTCCTGAGCACCAACAAATCTTGATGGCAGAGGTTGCTTTTGGGGTAGAAGGAGGGAGACAGGCATTTTTGTTTGTTTGTTTCTTCTGCTGTCCCTGCATGCATTTGCTGGGGAACTGGAGTCTTAGAGAGGGAGATGGTTTGTGCATCTTGCTTCCCATCTGCTGCCTTGGGGGCTTAGGGCCTGGATCCAAGGGCAGGAAAAACTAGAAAGACCAGCAGAACCAGGCCTGACTGTGACAAGTCTCTATCATCCTCAGTGCCACAGAGACCTTCTAGAGAGCCAAAGCAGTAAAAAGAGGGGGCTGCAGAGTGAGATGGTGCCCTGAGATTTGGCTCCAGGAGCTGGTGTTGGAGGTGTCAAACCAAACTGCCTAAGCATGTGAGTTCTCCAGGAAAGCCTATGTGTGCCCATGATCACTGACCCACAGCCTCCAAACTCAACTGTAAGACTTCCATGTTGGAAGCACAGACTATCCTCCCTGGAAAGAACCTGAGACCACCCACTGCGTTCATCATGCACAGTTGATAAAAACCATAAAAGAAAATATCTACTAGACACGATGTTTTAGATCCATAAAAAAAAATAGAGGGGTTAGAAATTATAACATTACAAAATAGAGGGGAAGAAAAATACATTTTCAGAGTTAGGGGGAAGGAGGAAACTTGAAGCATGTTATTTATAAGCCAAAAAGCCAGGGACTGGCTGCCAAGAAAGTTGACTGCATAATTCCTTCAAGTACATCAATCGTTCTCAAAGATGGAAAATGCAAGCATCCACAAGTATGACTCTTAGGTGGTCTCCAAGTAGGTAGAATTTTCTCACTATTTTCATATCCTGGACACTTCAAACCCAACTTTCTGGCCAATAATGAGGCAATTATAATAGAGTCCACAAAGCCCAGGTAAGGTAAGATATTCCCAAGATATCTGACAGCAGGCTTTCTCATTACTGTTGCTAAGAAACACACTTTCAGAGTTACTGTGTGCAAGTGCAATTTAAGAACACACCCCCCCTGCCTGTCTCAGCATCCTGAACTGAACACAAACAAGTAAAGATGGTCTTCAGTCTGTGAAGGTCTTTTCTGTGTTATTCCAGAAGGGCAGGGGAGGGGCCAGAGAGCTGGTGAACATAGCAGGAAATGTAACTTTCATCCCAATGGCGGATCCTTTATAATAACAAGAGTTGTCCCAAAGTGGACTTGGGTGGTGCTTTTTGAGGAAGTGAGATTTTTCTCACCTTCAGCCTTCAGGGAGAGACTGCCGATGAACTCCCTCTCACTTGGTTCATGGCAAATTCATGCCTCAGTTAGGAGCTGATCCAGATACCACATCAGTTATGTATATGCTAAGAGTCTATGACTTTATGAATTGTTATAAAATCACTGCAAAATCAGTGCAGTATTGGATGCAAAAAAAAAAGGCAACCATTTTTTATTAACTCAGGACTGAATTTCATGGTTCAGTGCTTGAAAGAAGCCCTATATTTTCAAGCAACTGAAACACCTGATGTCATTCTTCACTGACTATCATTAATGTTATCTCCATTGATCTTTTTAGGACTGTGAATTCTGAGGTTACTTATGGGGTGATTTTCATCTTAGGATTCACATCTGTAGCCTGGGACTTCAGAGTAGTGGTTTTCAAATGGGAACTATCTGTCTCCCCCCCCCCCCAATTCCCCAGTCCTTTCTCAACACTTTGCGATGCTTAGAGACATATCTGACTGTCAACCTGGAGGTGTGGAGTGATGCCACTGGGTAGAGGTTGTAGATTCTGCTAAACATCCTACAAAGCTTAGGAAAATGCCATAGCAAATCATTATCCAGCCCAAAATGTCACTAGTGCCACTACTGAGAAACCTACTCTAATGGGCTGGAGGAAAATCAACAATATTAACACTCTTACTATAGTACTTGGCATGTCACCAAAGCATATGACCTCTACACATTACAACAACTCTTCAAGGTGGGTATTGTTAGTCTCAATGTATAAATCAGAAAACTCAAGTCCAGAGAGATTCCATAGCTTTCTGGCAATCAAACAACTTGTTAATGCAAAACTGGGGTTCAAAAAAGACTGGTCAGATTGTTAGACCCAGCTTCCTAATCAATATGTTCCGATGAGAGCTCTTTACATAACCACACACTTCTCCCAGCAGAGACTTGGGCTGGTGAGAGCTGAGAAAGTATACTCATGAAAGCATGCTGCTGCGAAAGGAAGCTAAGTCACCAAACCTAAAATGGAAACTGTACTTACTAAAAGAAGCTGAAGGGGGCAGCCTCACCGTTCATATGGACCACTCACAAAGACCCCAAGCCCAGCAACTCTGTCTTTGCCCATTTGCAACACTGCTTCTTGAACTGCTTCTTGAGGAGGCATTGTGGAGGTGGAGGACAGAGGAACCCTTAACCTGTTCATCCACCTACCATAAGGTGAACTTTAGCATGATTTAACTGAACATCATAGTTCTCAACAACCTTGACTTTGACCTAACTCTTGCTGAAATTCTTTAGAGCATGCCTTGGAATCAGGCAGAGCTGAGTTCAAATACTCTCCTTTTCCATGGGTCATTTTGGGCAGTGAGTTACATTATCTTCTAATCCTCAGTTCTCTCAACTGTGTTATAAGCATCACCACCTTTACCACTGCTTTATGAAAGTTTTATGAGGATGAAAGGAGAAAATTAATGAGTTAAAAGGAGGCCAAAGAGTTATGTCAGTACCAAGAACAGAGAAAAAAACCCAACAAAGATTAGACAATGAAGTGCACTTTACTACTATATGATTCATAGCATACAAATACAGTTTAAATCTGGTGAAACAAAAAGATTGAGAATGAGAACAGGGCTGGATGGCAGAATGAGACAGTGTGGGGAGGGGGAGCTGGGAGGGCACAGATGTGGAATGCCAGTGTGGAGCGCTCCACACCCTGCTTTGAACGAACAGTGCATCGCTGAGATAAAAATAGCAATTAGGAAGAACACTATGAATCCTAAGCAAGTGTCCTTTGTGATTCCAGTGAACATTTCTGTGGTTGCCTTTTCTGGAACAGTTATTTGTGGGTGACTGCCATCTTCTTGGCTGCCAAAATCCCATAATATAACACACACATGCTTACGCCTGATGTCTCCAGTCTTCTGCTTTGAGCCTCTTAAGAATGTAGAAAATTAAGTGAATTCTGGTATCCATCAGAGACCAACAGAGGCATTCCTCAAACCATCAGTGAGAAGCAAAATAACCACTCCACTTTCATCCTGAATTTTCCTTTCAAAAAGCTGAATGGCTTCCTCAGATTTAGTCACTGAGACTTTAGTACTGTATTCAATTTATGTTTGATATGGTATATTTGAGCACTGAGCTGTTCAGGTGATTTAGCCACCTCTGCAATGAGTCAGTTCCTCATCCATAGGGCTTTGCTGCCTGGAATCATAATCTCTTTCCCCAGTTCTGGTCTGTGTCCAAATCTTTTTCTCCAACAGTGGCATTTCTCAGCACAGGTGTATTGGTTATACACAGGTATATTTGCCAAACTAGAGGATCTGAGACTATGAGAGCAGTAAGAGTCTGGAAGATGAGGAAATCAAGCTGATAGACAACAAGAGACTCATCTAAAGTCACACAGCAAAATACCAGCAGAGCAAGAGTTAAAACACTCATTTTGCAATGACTCATTCCATTTGCATTTATCCTCCAAGAGGTTTCTTATCTTCATTGGGCAATACTAAGTCAGGAGGACAAAATTTCCCCTATTTCTCACCAATCAAAAAAAACTAAGAACATGAGATTTCTAATACTTGAATAAAACCTGATGCGATTACAAACAGAATCTTAAAAGGGAAAATCGCATGACATGCAACAAGACTTACTGATTATAGTAGATGTGAAGCAGACAGGGCTAGTGTGGCTCTAATGGCCTAAAATTTCTAAAAACATCCCTGTGAGGCCCACATGTGGTTCCCAGAGACCCATCACCTCTAGCTCTGTCATGGAGGATCGTTGACAATGGGACCGAGTTGGAAACAATGCTCAGGACTTTCTCCCTCCGACATTCCAACAGGAAATAGATGGCACAGAACAGGACACTTCCAGCATATTTTAAAAAGAAAAACAATCCAAAGGAAAGCACAGAAAATAAAACTGTGCCTATTATCGCTTTCAATAATTCTGGCCCTTTAAAGTATATTTTATTTCTGGCTTCTAGTGAGCTAAGAATAGAATCAATAGACAGGGCTATCCTGACATTGCCCAGGAGAAAGGTACAAAAGAAAGACAATCAATTTATCCTCCGCCCTGACTAGAGTCTCTTCTTTCTTGATGTCATCACTAGTGTTCAAGGCTATCATACTTTTAATTTCAGCCAGAATTCTTGGAAAAATTGTTGAATTTTCTGACCTCTGGGAAAGTAGTAAGCTTTTCTGACCTATGACCTTCTAAGCCTACTAACCCAAGGCTGTTTCTAATCAAGTTCAGATAAAAGCTTGACCCCACGGTGGGGCCAGTGGTGGAGAGACAGCTCTGTTCCCACCTTTGGAGGCCCAAAGCAGGTTTCAAATTTCCTTGAGTCAAAATACTAGGCTTTGAACCAGCATGAGGTCAAGGGTCAGGTTTTTTCTCTGTGTCTTTGTGTGAGATCCATTTTCCTTTGAATACTATTTCCTTCTCACTTCTCCTGGGGGGTTTTTAGGTATTAAAATGGGGTTCAGGTATGATTTATTTTATTCTTTCCATCTACAACAACCATTCTTGAACTTGACTTTGCAAGAGAATTATGTGGAGCATTCTTCAATAAACACACAGTCCACAGCTCCTCCGGTCACTGACTCCAAATTTCCTGGAATTTTATTTTTTCAAAGCTCCTAGAGATTCTAATGCCTGGATTTAAAGGCTTGTTACAAATTCCCTTCTGTCTTGCCTTTCTGCCTTCCTTCCTTTTTTGCTTGTGGACTGTACTCAAAATCTGAACACCACATATAACTGCTTTGGAAGAGATACAACATTCTCAATTTCAAACCACCACCAATTTACAAATCACATTTTGGAAGAAATCATGTCTGCAAATCTGACTAGCAGCACTGTAAAGAATTTTAGAATCAAAATTGGAAAGATGGTTATGCTCTTTCTTCTTAAAGATATCTATGGAAGGCACAGATGTCTAATTGCAAATTCTCATGCTTTATTTGAAGTGTTTATCATATTCAGAACGGCCCAAACAAAAAGAATTAAGACATGCCCTCAGTCCTATGCACTTACAATCCTTAGCTAAGTTGCTATTATTTTTGTTGTTGTTCTAAACAAAATGACCTAGATTTCCCCTAATCTTCCTTGTGGGAATGCTCCCTATTCTTTAATTACTAATCTCTGTTGTTCCTTCAGGTTCTTCAAGTTACTCTTGGCTGGCTAACAGGGACCCAAATCCCTTCAAGATACAACAGTACTAAAATATGATACAGTTTAAAAGCAGCCATATATTTTTTCTGGGGAACCTAATTGCTAGGGAGGGAATTAGACTAGTGGACCCAGTTCTAAAGATCTGCAGATTGATGCTCTGCTTCAAAGTTGGTTTCCTTTAGAATTCTTTTATTTAGTGGTTCTGCCACATCTGATCTGTAGGCAGTTTCCGGGATTCTTATTATATAAAGATCAGATTCTGCATGTAATCTTGAACCCACTCATTTTCTCTTTTATTCTCTTCTCCCCTCTGAATTTGTGAGTAGTTTTAGCTCACCTTTTCACTAATTTCTTTCTCTGCACTTTCTCTGAAGCTGGTTCATTTTCTTGAATGCTTCCAGTTTTTCAACTGAATAATCATGTTTCTGGTAGACTGAGTTATCCCTTAGTTTCCCCTTTTTCAATAGCTGTGCTCTTTGCCACAAAAGATTGAAACTCCTTTGACTAATGGCTGACTGTCTTTCTGTCTCCTCACCTTACTTATGTGATTGGCCATTGACTTACTTCAGCTACAGGCTCATGAGTACATCTGAGTCTTGTTCCTACTCAGTCCTCCTGAACCTGTGTCATTGCTGTACAAAGAGCTGTGGCTCCTTGATGCCCACACTAATGGTGGCTCATTAATGCAGGGAAAAGAGTGCAGCCTCTAACTTCAGCTTAGAGTCAGTAAAGCTCAGCCAAAAGGAGCAGAACCCGGCAGCCAATTCACACAGACTCTGAAAGACTGCAGGATGCTTATGTTTACAACAAGCCTTTAGAACCGTTCAAATAACAATGATTGTGGGAGAGAACCAAACTATGTTTGACCACAGGAGCTGGTTAGATGACTACTAGTACCCTTTAAGGATGAAGGTGGGTAGCTCTTTCTTCCCTTGGCACAGAACTGGAAGATGCTAAACACTGTAGTAGAGAAACTGGGAACAAACTGAGCGGGAGCAGAAATCAACTTCCAAGAGAGTGAGAAACCCCTCCCTAGGATGTCCAGAGGAGGAGAGGATGCTCATCAGCAATGCCTACAGACACACAGCTCCTAGGAACATAGCTCGCCCCCAGCAAGTTATCAGAGATCATCTGGCCACTGCACAGCAAAACCAAGACTTGGGCAGAAGGAACTCTCTCCTAAGCCACTGCCATCCTTTTGGGCTGTTACAGTTGCTTTCTCTGACCTGGGTATCTATCTCTTCAGTGGGCTCCAAGAGACTATTTATATATATGAGTGAGCTCTTTATTTTGTTGACTCAAAAGATAAAAAGAAGATTTTGCTATATTTTCATGGCTAGCCAGGCCCACCTGAACAATAAATCAGCCCCAAACTCTTACACTCACTCCAGTGGTCAGTTTAGCCTAAACTGAATCTTGATTTAAGACTTCCTCCATGTGTGATGGTTTACCCCGTGTCTCACCCCATATGGAGATTTACCTGTAATGGGGCCAGCCTCACCACATGTTTATATTCCAGTCAAGATGAAACTATGAATTTAGTAGAAAAAGCAAATCTTCCAATCCCACTTAAGAAAAACAGAAAAGGTCACAGCACTGGTTTTATCCTGGTTTCCAAATTCATTTGCCTTCCATCTATAATAACATCTACTAAATGAAATGGGTGTATAGGTCAGGCCCATGTGAGAAAAGATAGCCATGTGTTTTCATTGTTGTTAATTATGTTAAATCCAAATTTCTGCCCATTAGTGTATAAACAGCCTTATGTACCCCTCTGCATCTTAGGGGTCCTGGGATTCTCATCCTGTTTCTTCACTCCTAGCTGGAACTTCTCAGCAAAACAAGAGCAGCCCACCCTGACTGGAAACCAGACCTGCAGTCCTTGTGAACAGACCTTGCCCAGGCCACCTGGGATTTTGCCAAGCTGGACTGGGCAGCATCTCCCAGGCTGATTTTGCCAGGGTGGGCTTCCAAGGCATGCAATCTCAATTCGTTCTCTCAACAAGTAGTTATGGTGCATCTGCTTTGTGCCAGACCCATCTGCTCTGATTATATAAAATCAGTAAGAAAGTGATGGGGACTTGACAGGAACTTCTAACAAGAACAAAGACAATGAGATGCCATCTTGTGTCAACTATCTCTAAAGTGGAAAGCGCCATGGATTCACCACATGGAGACTTACACACTTCCTATAAAACCATTCCTCAGAATTCTTTTTTTTTGTTTTTTTTGAGAGTTAGGTCTTGCTATTTTTTGCCCAAGGAACTGCAGGCTCACCTTGCCCAGGGTACCATAGAGTCAATCAATCCCCAGCCTCAGCTTCCCAGGTAGCTGGGATTACAGGCATGCACCACCAAACCCAGCTATTTTTTTGAGACCTGGTCTCACTACGTGACCCTGGCGGAACTCGAACCATGAGCCCTGGCCCCTTCAGTGGCTTCCTAGGCTGACACCTACAGGCATGCACCACCATGCCTGGCCCTAGAATTCCTTTCTGATTCATTGTAACTATTCCCTTCCTCATCTTGTCTATGATGCAACTGGCTGGGCCACTGCTGAGGAGAGGAACTTCTGAGGCTCAGGGTTCTGAGTTAAGTTAGTTCATCCTGCTCTGACCTCTCCCTCCCTTCTGGGCTTCTAACAAGAAGTCCTCTTCTTTCTGGAGTGCTGGAGGTACTTTTTCTCACAAACATGATTCCAGTATATATAAGATCAATTTTTTCCCCTCCCAATGGCAGATTACATAGACAGTATATTGGCTAATAATAGTTTACATTGTATTCTTGGAATTTTAAGAAAAAGTGTGTGTGTGTGTGTGTGTACTGATACGTATATATATATATATATATATATATATATATATCTTTTCACACCTATCCCATACAAACTTCTTACCAGTCCTCTCCCACAAACAAGGTTCAGCCTAGGTCTACAGAGTTGTAGTCTACAGAGTTGACTCATTAAGGGACATTGGGCCTAAACAAAGTAGGTGCATAAGCCTTTGGGGCTAGAGTCAGTCTGCTTTCCCTTTGGTGACATTAATGCAGTCCTCCAGGTGCTCTCGCAGTCTTCACCTACTCTTGGGTATAAATAAATATAGTGAGTTTCTTAACCTTTGTATCTTAAAAGAGCTTGTAACCTTACGAAAAAGAAACAAAGCTCTTCGGAGTGAAATTTCAAGCAGATGGAATGGGGAAGAGGGAGAGATTTGGTTCTAAACCATTCACACTCACCACCTTCCACCCCCACCTCGTATCTCTGGTTAGATGTCCTGGGATCTGGCATGGCTACAGTTCCCAGTGGAAACCCACATTCTGGCTCCTGTGTAGCCACCAGCTGCAGAAAGATGACTTATCTCCCAGACTGAAATGTTCAGAACTTGATTGAGAACCATAAAGGAAGCAAGTCACCTTGTGAGCACTGAAAGTATATAACACAAAGTTGATTTGGGGAGCACTGATACAAAATCCAAAAGGATGTTTATTCAACCTGTATTTCTCACTTCAACTCCAAGACCCTCAGCTACAGTTTCCCCATTCTAAACAATTCAAACAGCGAATCTGAAAACAGATCTAGGAAAAGTGTAATCACTAACAACTGAATCCAATGGAGGAAAAATATGAAGGCTAACAGAGCTTCAAAAGAGATGTTCATGTTGGAATAAATAGCTTGCAAGACCCCACTCACCCAAGAAGACATCAGTGTGCTGTTTTCCAACCCCACACAATACTTCACACTGAGTATAATAATTCTGCATTACTGGAACGATCTGAATGATATTAATGTGCCCTACTGAGGAAGATGATTCTCGAGCTCTGGGAAAGGTGGTGGCATTGAGCACCACCCCCTACTGGAGAGTGAAGCGCAACAGACACTGCCCTGTGTAGCTAAATCTGGGGTCCTGGGCTGGAAACCACCTACCTTTGAATGTTATCTTCAAGTTGTTTGACTCGGAACTCATCCTCCTCAGACTGTCGCCTCCTGGCTTCCTCTTCTTCAGCAGTTCCAGCAGGCATGCCCTGAAGCAGCCATTTTTCCCGAAGTAGCTTGGACTGTGAGATTGAAAGAAGAAAACGCTAGGTGAGAGGTCATGGTGTACATCCTCCGTCCCACCAGCAGGGTCTTCTCTGCTCCACCCTGTTTCAGCTCTGTTCCACATCAGTGTTCTCCTGAATCTCTGCCTCCTCACTAACTGAACTCTCTCCTTTCCTCTCACCCACTCTCCAATCTTTAATGGTTCCCAACCACCTTTAACAGTCATCTTAAAATCACACATCTAACCCCAGCCTGTACCACTGTCCTAACACAGTGGCGTGAAATAAAAAGGCTTTGTGTTTAGGTCAACAGCGGGGAGGGTGAGATCATTATTTTGTGAAGGAGAATGAAAAAAGTTCAGGAGAAAGGTTAAGCTGCAACTCACTAAAATAACCAGCAAGGCAAGGAAGGTCTGAGATAAGATGTCTTGGGTGTGGGGGGGGAGGGTCCATTCCATGATTCCTAGAAGACAGATGGCAGCTACCAGATACTTGTAGAGGCTGGACCCTGTGGGGTAGTGTGGCTAAGCACGCCTGTGGCTGGTGGGATGGGGAATGACCCCCTGTGTAGAGCCGCCACTGAGTCTGCTAGAAGCATGGCTTGTGACCAGGTCTTGCCAGCAACCACAGGAGTAACAGCTGTGAAGCCGCTGCATTCCCTCAGATGACCTCCGTTCACAGCTCACTAGGTCAGGGAACAAGGTGAAAGAAAGGAATTTCTTGGAACCTACTGAGAATGATTTATAGAAAACGAGAGTGGGGTATGTCTGACCACGAAATTTATACTCATGACAGTTGCCTTTCTTTATGTCTTAGGAGCAAGACACACAATCCCATATTTTTTCATTTGTATATAGGTGAAGGGTTACTTCTTATAAAATTATGAGTTACTGAAAATGACTCCTATTTAGTCATAGTAAGTTGGAATTCACTATTGATCCTGATTCACTATTTCCAATGAAAATCCCGGCAGCTATTCCACCCTTCAGTGACCCTACATGATGGACAGGCGTAAATTCCACTGGCTGGAATGCCTGTACTTCCGGCGGGCCTTTTGTCAGCAATGCATCATCAGTGTGGTGTCCAGGGAGCTGTGGTTTGCAGTGATACAGTCTTGCTTTCTAATTACAAATCACTTTTGGTGGAGATGGATTTGCTCTTTTGTGCAATGCCCAGAGCATTTCCTACATCCTGGGCCTGTAGCTTCTCACTGACCAAACACAAGAGCTGTTTATCTGGAAGTGTCTCCTACTCCTACCATTAAGGTGACCACAGACAGGAACCACCCTCTCACCCCAATATCCTTAAACGGTATGTGACCTTGGACAGAGCAGACCTTCAAGCCCACTTTTATCTCATCTGAGCTTCTTTTACCTCATCCGTAAAATGGACGTGACAACAGTGCCCATCTCAGAGGGCTGATCTGAGGATAAATGAGCTCATACACTGAAAGAGCTTGCTCCGCCCTTTGCACTAGAAAAGTGTTTACTACTGTTTATCCTGTTCCCTTGGCCTCTCCTCCTTCTCCCTGAGAAAGAGCAGGTAAAATACCAACTGAGAAGGCATCTTCCTTTTCTATATGCAGGGTCACTGGCTCTTTGTTCTGTCTCCTGTGGCGGAGGACAGCCTCTGCAGTGCTCTTAGACTGTCTTTAAATACTTATTCCAGCAGGGCGTGGTGGTGCGTGCCTATAATCCAAGCGCTGGGAGGCAAGAGGCCAGGGATTGCTTGAGTTCATGGGTTCGAGACTATCCTGGGCAAGATAGCGAGACCTAGTCTTGAAAAAGCAGCCAGGTGCGGTGACAGGCATCTGTAGTCCCAGTTGCCTGGGAGTCTGAGACTGGGGATCTCTTGAGTTCACGGGATCGGGACTACCCAGGGCAACATAGCTAGACGTAGTCACAGATAGATAGATAGATAGATAGATAGATAGATAGATAGATAGATAGATAGATAGATAGATAGATAGATAGATAGATAGATAGATAGATAGATAGATAGATAGATAGATAGATAGATAGATAGATAGATAGATAGATAGATAGATAGATAGATAGATAGACAGATAGACAGATATTCTGATACCCATATCCCCCTAGTCTCTCAGCTCCTCCAAGACTGGGACTTCCCTTCTTCTTCCCATCACATCGTCATTCCTTAGCCCAGTTGCAGTGAATGATGAGTAAATCATACTTTTACTATAAATATCTCTTAATCCCATGTAAAAGTGAGAAAACATGGAATCATGTAGTTTGCTCATAAAGAGCTAGAGAGGCAAATTTCTGTACACAAATTAGAGACACACTCCACTCTCTATTTCTCTGAATGTTTTCTTTTACTTTAATTACCAGGGCAAGAGATATAACACTGTCAGGGTGCTTTCAGTGCTAAGAAGTTTGAAATTAACCTAGTGCAGTTCACAGGAGGTAAAATCCCTGTTAGTGTTTTGAGAGCTGAATTTGCTGGCAACCTTGATCTTGTGTGGGGTCTCTTCTGGAAAGGCAGCCATGGACAGGACAGCCCTAGCTTTCTTGGACCTAGCAGGGATGCTCAGAAGCCAGGCTTCCTGCAGCCCAAGCAAGCAGCTTAACGTAGGAATGTTCTCTCTGTTCTTCTTCATACAATGGGAGGGGTCTAGCCTCCTCATTTCTGGTTGATGTAGCCTCAGCCACCAATGAGTAGCTTCATCAAATGAAGTTACCAGAGTGACTGTAAGTACTAGAAGCACAGGCATCCCTATATCTGTCTCTTTGGAGATGGCTGAGCCATCACCTAACAGTAAGACCTAGGAACAAAGGGTCTAATAGGACAAGGTAGTAGAACTGGTTTCAGGGAAGTCTGTTTCAACAGAGATGTTTGACATGAAAAAACTAAAAAGGCAGAGTTGATTTTTCACATGCCCCCCAAGTAATGGTGTTGGGAGAAACCACCGATTTAATACCTCTGCCTCCAAAGCCTTCCTATAATTACTCCCAAGGCTCATTGTCTCTGAGGACTCACGGTGTGAGGTCTTGGAATACAACACACTTGTCACACTGATCACACACAGCCACAAAGCCCAACCTTCTCAGCACCGTCCTGGCTCTCAGATCTGTCTGAAATTCTACATTTCAAACATTAATGACAGTGCTTAGCAGAAGTGAAAACAAAAACTTTTTTTTAGGCTCTTATTGTCTAAATAACATAGATCAAAAAAAAATCTCTCACAGCTTACAGGTGCTAGAAACTGTCAGAACTTATTTGTCAAGTGGATGCAGACAAGGAAAGGGCCGACAGATAGCTGGCAGCTGGACAAACAGAGCTCTGATGGGGTAAGACAGAGAGTGCACCTAAAGTAAATCTGCTTCATGCCCTCTGGGTTTATCTACCCTTGTAAACAAAATAAGAACAGAACCTCCCTAATTTCGGTAGACCCAAGGATGCCCAGGACACTTGCCAAGACAGACCCACCAGGCTGCCCCTAGATGCTGACATTGTAGAGCACAGGAGAGGGTTTGGAATCTGCATTTTAACAAGCTCCAGGTGATGCTGTCTTTGCGGTTGCTGGTCACGGATGACAATCTGAGCTGCACTACAGAAGAGCCTGCGAATGTACTGAAAGGTCTGGAGAATGCATGAGCTTTCCTGCTGGCTGGTTGAGCACACTGATCCAAAATGGAACACCTAATCATCTGGTAGACTTGCATCCCCACCTCAGGGACAGTAACTCAGGGAGAGTAGGGACTTTCCAAGCTTTGTCTTCCCAGGTGCCACTCCTTCTGAGAGGGGGCGGCAGGAGGAGATGTCGGAGATGCTAATATTGAGAACTTATCCACAGCCACACATCTAGAAAGTGTGCATTTGATATATAAAGTGAAAAGGTACATAGACTCTGCTTTTCTGCTTCTAAGATCAACTAAGAAGTTTTTGTTGTTTTCCCTTCAAGTAGGATTTACACCATCATTGGGAACTACTGACCTACTTCCTAACATGGAAACCACTTTCTAGTTTGGCTAATAGGTGACCCCATATGGATACACTCCCACACATCCCAAGTCCCTCAGAGCATCCACTGTACCTTTCACTTGTCCACAGAGTGACAAGTTATCCCCAGTGATAAATACCCCATGCTGACATGGGGATAGTAAATACCTGTTGAGTGAAAATCACCAGAAAACTATGAATATGTGTTATATTTTAGCCAACATAAAATCTAAAATTATTAAAGCTAAAAAAGACTGCAGAGATGATCTAATCAAACCTTTTCTCTAAAGCTGTATTTTATTAAAATTGAGAAATAAAATTATTTATATTTAAAGTATATACTATGATTCATCAAATCTTTTTAAGCTATAAAAACATAGGATGTGACTAAGGTTAAGCATCTTTTCCAGGTGATCCAAGTAAATAGTGAGGAGAGTCTGGGTTTGGTAGATGCGGGAAGAGTAGAAAGTGGAACCAGAAATTCTCCAACATTTGTTCTGATTGCAATTTTTATGAAAGTCATAAAACAATTTTACTTTTATAGATCTGGCTTTTGTGTAAGACTTTCTCACACCAAGATATAAAAGTATCTGTGATTTCTTCTTATACTTTCATGATTTTACTTTTTACTCTAATTCTTTCACTCAACTGTAACTGGTATGGACTATATAAGTAGAAGGTTGTTGGAAGCCAGTTAAATGATATTTTCTAATAGAAAATGTATTAAATTTTGGGTAGGGTAGTGGCTGTGTTTGTGTTCTTCATTAGAGTCCTCTTCCCACTTTCTGTTTGCTTCCTCTGAAATATTACCCTTATCCCCACTGACTCCCAGTAAGTCTCTGTCTGGTTTTGAGGTTTTGTTACATAATTGAGTCTGCCCAGAAGCCAACTGAAGACTTCCAAGTAAATAGTAAATATTTATTTACTTCAGAGAGAAACTAGTTTAGACCCCCACCAAAGTTCTGTCTAAAGGGAACACATAAAGTCCCCTTACACTGTACACCCTCTTAGTGCAATATTTTAACATTTCAAATTGGCCTTTCAAAATAGTCAAAATAATCAGGAAGACTCTAAAATGAGTGCTAAAGGTTCACAACAGTCAGAGGCACTGTAACATCTTCGCAGCAAGGTTTCTAATACTTACAGGTTATTTAGCAAATGACCTTGGTGGGTTGAAAATAAATATCTCCCAGGTCACAATTCAGTATTTGACTTTCATTTAGTCTTCTTGAGTAAAAAAGACTAGTTTTTAAGAGACAGCATGCTAATTTTCATAACTTGGGCAAGAAGAAAACCCTATTCAAGCTTCCCAGCTCATGCATAAATAATTCAAATACAGCTTATATACTGAAGATATGGTATCAGCAATTTGATAATGCTGACTTTGTGACACAAACCTTTATCAATGTGACAGTCCCTATGGAATTCATATGCATTGAGTGCCTAGTCTGTGCTGGAGCTTTGAACAGACCAATAAAATAGACAAATCTCTAGTAATCTAACCAAGAGGCAAGAAGGAATATTAAATTCAGTCTGTCCTAGTATATAATACAATAGTTGATTTATTCTTCTAGCTCACATCACCACAAATCGTATAATAAAAACAATAAAAATAAGTAATTGTTTCCATAGAATAAAAAGTCAAGAGTTTCTCAAAAGAAGAATAGTGATGATTATGCATTATGAAATATTACAATATATTTAAAAACTAGAGGGCTTAAAGTAGGATGGTATTGGCAAAGAAACAGCAGATTATTGTAATAAAAAAAATCCACAGATGGTAGACTGGAGTGTAAGTAAGAAATATATATGTAATAAAGTAGGTATTTAAGTCACTAAGGAAAACAGTGAATTAAGCAATAAACCATGTTGAGACAACTCGCTCACCATCAATAAAAAGTAAAGTTTTTTTTCCTACTTAACATTTTATAGGAAAATAAATTCTAGATGGGTCAAAACTATGAAGTATAAGAAACCTCATGTTAAGTGCTTACATGGGATGTTCTTTCAAAGGATGCTATCGAAGTCAGAAATGATGAAGTAAATGAATGTTAGATGTGATTTCCTATTACACATTTTTGTTTGTTCATTGTAAAAGAACCCACAATGAAAAACCAAGAAAAAGGTAAATGTTAGTATGTTTTGAAAACCAACATTACTATAATTTTATTCACAGGCTGAAGGGGTCTGTGAACAAGGATTTTATATATATATATATATATATATATATATTTATTTATTTATTTATATATATATATATTTTGGGGAAAGCATAAAGGATTTACCCTTGTAAGGGTTATATAGCTGGGTGGTGAGAATACAGTGGAGATGTTTGTTCTTTGTGTTTTCCTATACTTTTGCAATTATGATATATCCCCTGCTTTTATAATCAGCAAAAGTAATACAGCTATTAAAATTGCTTACTGGTTCCATATGTGATTCTTTCTTGGAAGCTTACGTGACAAATGTTAAATACTAAATATAGCTAAGAATCTTGTAAAAAGAAATCTGAGTTTAATTTGGCCAGAACTTCAAAGTACCCAAAGGTTTTTAATCACCAGGGTGCACGTTGGTTCTTCACTACATTATAGAATTTATTGTCCATATATATTCATTAATGAAACTGTTTTGTGGAGTTACTCACGATCAAACCCAATGCTGCAATTAGTAAATGTATTAATCAAGTATTTACATATCAAATTTACTGTCTTGCATTCCATTTATTTAGACAATAAATCAGTGCATCTCTAAATAATTCATACCTCATTGCATGAGAAAAAGTGTCCAGTGACTATCTGATAACAATTACATCTTTGTTTTTGTTTTTGAGACTAGGTCTCGCTATTTTTGCCCGTGGAACCGCAGGCTCACATTGCCTGGGGTATCACCGACTCAAGCAGTCCCCAGCCTCAGCTTCCCAGGTAGCTGGGATTACAGGCGCGTGCCACCACGCCCAGCGGGCTCCAGGCGGGACTCAAACCATTATCCCTAGCGCCAGCCACTTTATAGGCTGGAGCTTACAGCCACAAGCCACCGTGCCTGGCTTGATAACAATTACATCTTAACAAATAAAAAAATCTAATTCTAATTCTAATGCTTTTCCACTTAACTCTCCACTGAGGTCTTTTTTTTTTTTTTTTTTTTTTTAAGAGAGCATCTGGGACTTTGTGAATTGGTGAACTAAAAATTAATTACTGACATGTTTCCTAATATTTTCTACTTGAAGGAACTACCAATAAGCACCGAGGCAGTCTCCACATGGTCTAAATTTAGATAAAAGAGATGATGATGGTAATTGGTGTCTACTTGACAAATTATTCAACAGGAAGTATTTCATCTGCAGAAAACAGTGTCCTGGGGAAAGCAGGGTTATGGAGGCAGACTGCTCTGGGGTTCAACCCAGCTCCCCCAGCTAGAACCTCTATGTTCTTGGGCAGATAACTGATCTCACAAGTTTGTTCCCCACCTGCTAGACTTCTGAAGTGAAGTATCCTTTTGTGGTCAGTGTTGAGGGGGTGCATATAAAGTACCAAGCACACTGTTCAGCATTTTTTAAAAATGCTGACTATTACAGAAGATGGACAAAGGGAGGATGAGGTTGCCTGCTGCTGGGCGAATGCCAGCTGAGTCTCCACTGAGAGGCTCCAGAGAAACTATAACCTCAATGAATTTACTCCCATCCAGGGGTGAGGCTGCCAAGCTGGAAGCCGAATGATGACTCATGCTATTCAAGTTCAGTCAATAGTCAATTGCTTTAAAGAGAAACATATCTCTTTCTGGTGCCTGAAGTGATCTTGTCCCTCTGTCAGGCATCACCTTTATTATATTCAAATAACTTGGTTATTTTGGAGATGGTATACTCAGAACAAAGAGAGACAGAGTTGTACATGGTGAAGCTGATGACTCTCCTGGCCTAGATGCAGACTACCTCACCAATGCAGAGAAACCTGGTACCTCCCAGAGCTGGAGTCTCACTTAAGAGGGCTATCTTTTTGGGAACCTTTGGGTTTTCCTTTCTCCTTCCAAAGCTAGCAATTCATCCTCATTCTGTACACAAGCCTTGTCCAGAGAGAGAAAGTTACTATGCTTTGGTCTCCACTTATAAAATAACCTAGTTCTTTCTCTCCCAGGTGACAGCAAAATTATCTTGGTCAAAGTTCTTAGATAGTCAATCTCATCAACGGTGTGAGAACTTTACCAGGACACATAAAGAAATATCTGATTCCCCTTTTTTCCAAGTCCTTGAAGGAACTGCACTGCTTACTGCAAAACTAAGTTATGCTTACTGCTGTTTCTTTTAATTGAATGGTTGGATATACAGATGAATGGGTGGATGGATGGATGGATGGATGGATGGATGGATGGATGGATGGGTGATAATAGGTAGGCAGATAAATGTGTGGACAGATACATGAGTCATTAATAGGTAGGTGAATAGATGCAAAAATGGACACATAAAAATACAAACAGAATGTTTTAATAGCAGTGAATATCAGCAGTGAATGAGCCCTAGGGATCTTTTCTGGCACCCAGAATGAAGAAATGTTTATTGCTTGACTTTTGATTCAAAGAATGTAAAAGCAAAAGAACTCCACTGGGCTTGAATTCACTGAGGTGTGAGTTTCATGTTGGTCTCTGCTAAGGATTGAGTTGGCTATACAGAGCCAGTCTGAAGCTAGTTCTGTCCAGATTGACCTTGAACAATTCACTCAGTTCTAGGAAGTGTTTTAAGGCCTCCCTCTCTGTAAGAAGAAGGTACTGATTTCAGCCCTCAGCCCTCCTTCTGGAATATTGTAAAGAAAGAGCAACAACATATGGGATGTTGCACGAGCTCCTACATGAATGTAGCATGAGCTCTTGAATGGTTTTACATGAGAAGCAGAGAAACTGACAACAGTGTCAGGGTTCTGATGCTTTTCTTCCTTTTAAACTTACTTCTCTGCTTGACGTTAATGGGAACGGATAAATACGCTAAGCAGATTTAGGTCATGCTGCTATTTGAGACCTGTCATTGGTTTGCTGATGATTCACATTTCAGGGATTCATTTAGCAAAATCCAGTCTTCTGGAGAATAACAGGAAATACAATCATAAGGATTCACCTTGTTTTAGAAAAAATCCAGAAAACACCAGTCTTCTGATCAATCTATATGGGTAATGTTGCAGCAACTTGAGGTGAATGCCCAACTTGAGTCAGAATGCCCAGGAGCAGTGGGAGGTAAGAACAGCTCCTAGCTGGCCACTGGGATGGGCTGACATTATTCCTGAGCCTGCAGAAAGCAACATTCTGCAACTGATAGAGCCCCTGGGACAGTGACAGAGCTTTCTCCTTGGCTGTAATCAATTACCATGCTCAAGTGTATTATGTTTTAAAGAAAAATAAATCAACACCCTTCTCTTTCCCCCCAGCTCTGCGCTCTCTCTCTTCCTGTAATGGAGCCCCAACCAACACAAATAATTTCTGTGCTGTCTTTGACCAACTGCTCATTCTAATAGAACACTGCTTAACTACAAACAAAACAGATGAATAATCTAAAATACCCAGGCTTGTTCTTTTACTGGATCAAACTGCTTTTATCTACCTTTTCCCATATCCAGGAAGAAAATAGTACTATTTAAACTCAAAAAAGGACATTATGCTCAGTGTATTTATTAGAACCTCTACACACACACACACACACACACACACACACACACACACAGCACCTATGCACTAGAGACACAGCCCTGGAACACTGCCTCACCCACCATGTGGAAATCCTCATCTAATTTCTATATATAACGCCACATTTCACATGCACATACCACCCCCCGCACCCCATCCACATGCACACTATAATCTTATCATTCTTGCAGAAATTGGAATGCTGCAACAATGTCCTGGCTTTGAGAAATTCACAAGAAAAGCCAAGAGATGGTTTCCTGATTGAATGAAAAAGGGCTAGTTCAGCTGGCGGAGTGCCTTCACGCCAGGGCAGGCTCTACCCAGCTCTCCGGAGTGTGATCTGCATGTCTAATAATGGAACAGGTCCGTGGATCAGCCACTTACCTTGGAATGCTGCAGCAGAAGTATCTGCTCGTCAAGCTCCTGTCGCTTGCCTTCTATTTCAGTCTGCCTCTTTCTTTTTTCCTTGAAAATAAAGAGAGAGGGGCTATAAGAGTGGGTGGGTGTTGGTTCCAGGAATTTTAAGGCAGGAAGCAGCAACAGCAACAGCAGCAGCAGCAGCAGCACACATCTGTATAGACACTTCCAGAGACGCCGGGCACATACGCAGTGTCACCTGCTTTTCTGGCTCGGGGTGTGTTGCAAGCAGCAGCATTCTCCTAACATGTCTGCTGTGGGCTTGGTGAGTGGGAGAGATTCTCCTCACTCAGCCAAGCTGCAACAATTTAATCCAGAAGGAAAAGCGACTTCTACATGCACACACAGGCGTGCGTTCACACAGCCACACACACACACACACACACACACACACACAAACACACACAGTCATATTCTGTGCAGTGTTAATTTGGAGACAAAGAATAAAACTGCCTCCATCGAAAAGACAGAGGTTGCTCTAAACCGCAAATATGACAGAATTACACGGTGGGAAATTCTAGGGTTAGATCTCATTTGTTAAAATCATTTATATAGTGACTTCACAACAAATAGAAAGCATTTAATACCATTGAACTACACACTTAAATGGTTTAGATAGTAATGTTTATATTATGTGTAGTTTACCATAATAAAAGAACTAGAAACAATTTTTAGAATTCATGTATATGAGTAAATAAACTGACACAATTTCAAATATTCCATCAGACGTAATAGACAATGCAAGTTAGACTGGTGTTCTCTGCTGTGGTGGAAATGTGTTTTGTGGATGGGTCTTGCTGTAGATGATACAGATCAAGCCAGGATCTGGTCTGCCTGGGTTCAGCTACCAACTCTACCTGGGTCACTCTGGCAAGTTCTTTTACCTGCCTGAATCTATTCTTCCCTTCCATGAAAAGGAAGTAACCATTGTCCCTAAACCACACACTTTGCGGGGACTGGATAAAATGAGCTGACACATGTCAATGATCCAGAACAGTGCCTGGTGCAAAGTAAATGCTCACTAAATGCTATGTGCTATTAGGTTGTTTCCATGTTTACTTCTAAATACACCTAAAAGAGGTTTTGAAAGGATGTGATCCTCCTTGAGTCACAATATAACCTTTTCATAACCAGTATACATCCCACTTTTCTTTTCCATAGTTCTCAAAGGTAGACAATAAACATATGAATGTGACTAATTTAAGAACAAAAAAGACTGGTGCTTAGGGTAACTTGCTTGTTGAATGTTTTCATTCTAAAGTGCATAGGGGTGGTTTATTGAGACATTTGCACACTGGATTAGTTTCCTTTATTCACACATTGAGGAGAAACTTGTTAGGCAAAACATAGCAGCATTTTACAATACAAAGTTAAGTGCTAGGGAAGACACTAACATAGATGCTCGCTCCGTGTTACCAGAAGCTTTTCTTTCATGTACTTCTGAGGTTTCGAAACATAAGCCTGCATCACTACTATTCAAGTAACTCATAATCTGCATTATTACCAAGTTTTACTTTGCAAAGCATAGACTTTTAAGAAATATTACTTCATAATATCAAGTGACAAGGCTATAATATTCAAGTCAGAGATGTGATCTCTCTGTTAAAGGGAGGCCTGTGAATTTTTAGGACTAACCATGTATCGAAGAATGCCAAGCAATGATGTGCAATTTTGTTGTTGTATCTCAGAGTATGTCCAAGAACATACAACATATGACAGGAGATGGGAAAAGTGAGGTCTAGGAGAAGAGCCCATCTGACCAGCATCCCAGAGGTGCCACAGGATAAAGCAAGGACCTCCAGAACTAGGCACGATCTGATCTCTATATTTTAGAATTTCCTAAAAGGAGTTTTACTGGACTTTTTCATTCCCAACTAGCTGTCAAGTTCTGTACTTTTCCTACAATTAAATCCAGAACCAAGATATAGTATGTAATGGATACAAGATGCAAATGACTCAATATTTCCATAAATGTTAATTGAATGCTATGGTTGCTAGAGACTGAAAGTGTGGCCCAAAATTCATATGTTGAAACTTAATTCCCAGTGTGATGCTATAACAAGTGGGGGGACCTTGGGAGGAGATTGGGTGATGATAATGCTGCCCTCCTTTATGAGTGGAATTAGTGCTTTTTGAGAGGAAACCCAGAGAGCTCCCTCTCTCTTTCTACCTTGAGAAGACACAGTGAGAAGATGCTTAAGAACCAGAAGGCAAACCCTACCAGACACCAAATCTGCTAGTACCACATGCTGGACTTTCTCATCTTCTGCGAGGAGTCAATTTCTAATGTTTATAAGCCCTCCAGACTGGGGTGATTTATTGTAGCACTACAGAAGCTGCAAGAGTGTTCTTTTTATACCTTCAGTTACTTACAAACCTTTCTCATCTAAGTTTTTCTGCCTCTGGACTTTTGTTCATAAAAATTTCTCCTTCTAGAATCATCCACCATCATGATGGCAAAACAAACTTTGAACAGAAGAAATATTAACAGATGGTGCAGGCAGTAAACCTTGACCTTGCTGAGCTATAGACTCATTGTGAACAAATATGGTCATGAAAGAATCTTGCATGAAAGAAAGGTAGCAGTTAGGTAGACACAGATTAATGGGGAACACATTTCAAGCAAAGGGAACTGTGGGGGTATGGATAGTATAGTGCATATTCCAGCAATAATCAGGAAAGAAAGCTAACTGGAGTGCAAGGTTTGCTTTTAATAAATACATGTCATTCAAAAGCTTGGCCAGGACGGTACCACTGATGTTCAATGCCAGGCCAACGAGTTTGGATTTTACTGCTTGGACAATATAATGACATCACAGAGTTCAAAGAAAGAGAGTGAGACAGTGAAACTGCATTTCAGGAATATTAATCTGGCACTAGCATCTAAATTGGAGTAATAGGACTGGAATATTTTTCCCAGGAAGGGCCAGATAACAAAACATTTTAGGTTCTGTGAGACATACAGTCTCTGTCACAACTTGTCTATATTAGCAGTGTAGTGCCAAAACAGGCTTCTTGTTAGTGCCAGATCAGATTTAATCACAGTTATAGTTTGCACAACTATGGATTCAAAGGCCATTAAGTACCTTAGGAAGAAACTACCTTCACCCTGTATATGAAGGGGATGGGTGAACTAATAAGCCCATCTGTACCAATTGGAACAGAAAGACAAATACAAGAGCCAGAGTAGCTAAGGCTCAGGACTAACAGGATCGAGGCAGGTGAGGCTAGGTGGGACCTTGGCTTTGAGGCACACAGACCAGTGTGCTGGTGGGGAAAACACTGTAGTGGGAAGCCAGCTTTTTTCCATTTGGCTGTATTCATTTACCTGGGGGTTGGAGTCAGACATATGCATGTTCACATCTGTATTTTTTCTGAGGAAAACCTTGGACTTGGCTCACCTTGAGGATCCTTTGTGCATCTATAGATTAGACTATTCCCTTCCAAGTACAAGGCACTAGGTCTTGAAGTCACTTCTAACAGGACAAAAGGGACAGTGAGCAATCTGTCCTTATACTGAATTAGGTAAGAGTCAATATATAGCTAGTTCAGTGGACACCCCTGGACCCCTGAGTCTTGTTTCTTGAACTTCTGGGCTCCTCCTGGGCTAGTCTGCTGTTCCCGTATTTTCCTTTCCTTACATAAAGCAACATCACTGACTCCTGGTGCTTTTTCTCACTCCAGACATTCAGCCTATATGGCTTTCTGTATTCATACTCATATTCAGTTCACCAGCTCATAGCTGGCAGATCTATATTTTCAGCTTAGATCTTATCTCTAAACTCCAGATTTCCCATATCCACTGCCAGCTGTTTATATCCAGCTCCTCAAACTTAACCTCTGCTATTTTCATCCAAGCCATCACTCTTGCCCCCAACATTATATCTGTTTCTTCCTCAGTATTTCTTAGCTCAGAAATGGTAACTGAGCTAACTAGAGTTAACTAGAGTTAGCTCAGTTATCCTAGACAATTGACATTTTTGAAAGATCAGAGCTCAATTTAACTTGTCATTTTCCACATCTGCTTCCCCTCTCTTCTTTGACACTGTTTAAATATCAATGAAGCTGTAGTGTCATCTGCCCAGTCTTCCTTCAAAGAATCCACCTACACTCACTGTTCATGGTACTGGCAAAAATAGCAGCCACGGTTAGTTTCCTGTAGCTACCACGAGAACTGGCCTTGATTTAGGTTAGGTCACTCATACTACCCTAACTCATTCTATTAGTGATTGACCCTGGGGGTGGTGACATGACCCACGCAAGATCAATGAGATATTTCTTTTCTCTCTCTCTCTCTTTTTATTTTCAAACCAGGTCTCGCTATTTTTGCCCATGGAACCATTGCCCGGGGTACCATGGACTCAAACAATCCCCAGCCTCAGTTTCCCAGGTAGCTGGGATTACAGGCATGTGCCACCATGCCCAGCTATTTTTTGGGACTAGGTCTCGTGATGTTTCCCCAAGTGGAACTCGAACTGCGATCCCTAGCCCTAGCCGCTTCATAAGCTGAAGCTTACAGTCACGAGCCACCGTGCCCGGTTCCAATGAGATATTTCTAAGGATAGACATGAGTACTGGAAAGACAAAGCTCCCTTTCCACTAAGGTAATCTGGGATGATGCACTTCAGAGAAGTCATCTCCTAAGAAATACATTCACATTAGAGGATGGGCAATATGCAGAGAGAAGCAGAGCCTAAAGGTAGAGAAAGAAGGACCCAATGACATTGTCAGATTCCAAATCTAGTTATGCACAAAATCAGAACCATCCCTGGACTTTCAAGTTGCAGACACAAAGGTCTCTTTTGCTTGTGTTAGCTTGACTGATGTTTTTATCACTTGCAACTCAAAGAATACTGATGAATACAGATGCTCCCTCCAAAAGAACACATCATTTCCTCTTTCTTTCATTCCTTCACAGACTGTGGATCTTTCTATATTACTTCTTTGATCCCGTTAGCATGTTATACACTTAACTATTCACAGAGCTTTCCCTCTACTAGGCTATGGGCTTCTTGAGGACAAGGCTCTTGGCTGATATATCGAAGCCCAGAGCATTGCATGATGAACACATGTAACAGGTACTATTTCTAAGTCACATGCTTGCCTCTTCTAATTGCATTTCCTTTTGTCCATCTCCCTTATTCAAAGGCATTATGAAACTGTCTTTTTTGTTACAACAGCTGTAAAATATATTACTGAAACTACATTAGCCATCAGTCTGTAAAACCAAAGTGCCTTTCTGTTGCAGACATTAGCTCAATTGGAATAAACCAGGATTCCTATGCATCAAAGAAAAGGGCTGAAAAGCTAATTCTGGGAAAGAATCACAGAAAGTTCATCTGAAGAGAAAGACTGGGGGAAATGGAAATTCCAGGGAAAGCATAATGAGCTGATAGCAGCAAATCATTCAGGGGCTGTGTGTCTCAAGAGACGTCTGGAATGAAACAATCTCAATCCATTAGGAAGATTTCCATGTTGCTCCACTATCTGGGAGGCCTAGCAAACCCCTTTGATTGCTTTTCTGTAAACTATATATATTTCTTGCAAGTATCTTCTGGAAGTACCGTAATATAAAACTATAAACCCTGAGTAAAGAGCACTCTACAAGCAGAGCATGCTCTAGTCAAAGGTGGTTAAATGTGAGGGAAAAACAGGGAATAAAAGTAGTCAGGGATGCCTCTCTTTGCCCCTGTGGTGGCAGATAGATGCCTTCCTTCCTGCTGCCTGTGTTGCTACCAGGTCATGGAAACTGCAAAGTGGTCCTAAAGAAGCCCACAAGAAATGGGGAGACAGAGGAAGAAGCAGAGCAAGCAGCACAGTAAGATGCAACAGTATGGAGTTTCCTCCCTGAGGCCAATTCCAACTTGGACTGGCACCTATAGCCCCAGGGCACAGCAGTGGAATAGAACCAGGAGACCCACTCAAGATGCTGTTACCATCAAGATACCCCAGAATTTAGATGGCCAAGTTTTTTTTTATTATTAAATCCACAGAAAACTTGAGGCAGGGACCCTCACTGTCACAATTTTAGGAACAAGAACAGTCAAAAGTTGGTAAGGATGAGTCTGTAGGTCCAAACTCGTGATCTAGAAAGTGGTCGAGCAAGGGCTGAAACCCAGAGGGTTTTGATCATGAACACGAACATGTTTGGGTTCCTAACATTTGTTTAGCTTTGCATGAACTTCAGGCAGGGCACATGAAACATATTACCTCGCCATTTTCACGTGCACATGCCAAAAACCTTCTAGAACAAAGGAGATGCTGAATACACAAAACATTCTGAGGTCAAATCCTTTCAATCCCATAACTGGAAGGCCGCTTACAAAACCTGAGAGCATTTCCAAATTCCAAACAGATATAGGTCAAGGCTGGGTTGGAGCCTTCAGCAACACTGAAGGTGAACTAATAACTGCATTTGCTTCAATGTGGGTTGGAGACATTTCCAAGGATTGAATCATCTAATAGGAGAGCAGTTGCTAAATATTTCTCTCCCATTTGGACTTTTCATCTGAGAGGGACTTACTGCAAACACGGTAGCAGCTGGGAAAGCTCCCAGTTTACCACATTAGACTCACAAAGAGGGAAAACTCTGAAAATCCAGGGTTTCTAGATAACAGAATTGATTGCCCTAAAATTAGTTGACAGAGAGCATATGGAGCAGAGGCAACACTAAGTTGACAGTGCAATTCTGGAAGCATAAGGAAGGTCTGCAAGAACCTCCCTGTGTAGCCAGGCATGGTTGTGTGTGCCTGTAATCCAAGTGCTGGGAGGCAAGAGGCCAGGGATAGCTTGAGTTTGTGGGTTCGAGACTACCCCAGGCAACATAGCGAGACCTGGTCTCGAAAAAGCATCCGGGTACTGTGGCAGGTGCCTGTAATCTCAGTTACGAGGGAGGCTGAAGTTGGGGACCGCTTGGGTCTGCAGGATTGGGACTGCCCTGGGCAACATAGTGAGACCTAGTCTCAAAAAGAATCTCTCTGTGCAGGAAGCAGGAGGGGGCACTGCCTCGCACTCACACTAAGCAGCTTTCCCACTGACTTCTCTCAGGTCTCAGATTAGTAGCCCATGGACGCGCAGAGCCACCAAACATAGCTGTGTCATTGGACACACAGCAAAGTAGTGTGCACAAAAAGAGAGCAATCACAATGTGCAGCATTATGGTGACAGCAATGGAACAGAAACCCTAATAAATGAGTATGATTCCAAACAGAGATGTGCACACCTTCTCCAACATCTGTCAATCATGTTTTGGTGGTTTCTTTAGATGCCAGTATCTGGCGAGGCTCTGTCTCTCCGTCTGTCTCTATCTCCAGGTAATCAAACAATCTCAACAGATACAGCATTTAAAAAATATAATCTAGATCAAACTCATAAATGCGTATAGTGAGAAAATTCAAACAATATACCAAGATTGAAATGAACAGGTGAATCTCCACTTCTCCATCAATTTCATTCCTATAGTTTTTGAAAAATGACAAATAAACCAACAATCCATAAGGATCTACAATTCTTTACATAAAAGAAATTACACCATGTATTTGCTGGATTCTGGCTTACTTTCCAACAGAGAGGTATCAGATTTTTCTCTATCAAACACATGGAGTCCTTGTAAATGCATTCCTCCTAACAATAGCTGATGGTAGTTCACAGATATAGCTTAATTTATCTCACCAGTCTGCTGTTGGAATGTTATTTAGGTGGATTCCAGTGTTTCATCTGCGACTATAAACAAAGCTGCAATAATTCTTCCTCTACAGACATCCTAGATATACTTTTGTGATCATACCCACAGGGTAAATTTCCAGCAGTACAGTTGTCAGAGTTTGAGTCTATAAGATTTTAATAGGACCAAACTGCCCTCCCAAATAATATTCTCTTTGTTTTAAATGATATAAATACAAGTGAAAAGTAAGACTCAAACAACTAATAAGAGTTTTGACAGTGTTTCCCATTAGCCATCCTAGAGACATATGGAAATTTATTTGATTTTACTTTTTGAGACTAGGCTAGCTATGTTGGCCAGGGTAGTCCTGATCCTGTGGACTCAAGTGATCCCCAGCCTCAGCCTCCCAGCTGGGATTACAGGCACCTGCCACCGTGCCCAGCTGCTTTTTCGAGAACAGATCTCGCTATGTTGCCCGGGGTAGTTTTGAACTCACAAAATCCAGCGATCCCTGGCTTCTTGCCTCCCAGTGCTTGGATTACAGATGCATGCCACCATGCCTGGCCCCTATGGAAATTTTAAAGAAAAACTAACGGCAGCTATTCTAAAAACACACATGGGTAATCTGTCCTTATCAAAGACCAACCCTTTTTTTTTTACCCTTTCAGGTTAAAAAGATATTTTTCAGATTTAAGCTTGATGAATTGCTACTTGTGAGCAGAATTTCATTATGATTCCATTCATTTTCTAGAAGAAATCAAATTTGTAGTTTTTTGGCACTGTTAATGTTGAAATGATCACATAGCTAAATTGTGCTCACTATTCTATAATGAAAGAGGTTATTCCTTCGCTGTTGCTGGTGTCCTCTGTAGTTAAAAAGTACAACATTTTCACCCACCAAAATAATTTCCAGATGAACTCAGGCAATGTAAAAAAAATGAGAAAATACAATGGCTGAGTTTAGGATAAAAAAGAACTTTAAACACAAAGCACAGGAAGAAAGCACAACATCCAAACTGAAGATACTTCATTATATAAAATTTGAAAGTGATTTTTATGGTACTAATTCTAAAACTTGAAAATGCCAATCAGGGAAGAAGTATTTGTAACATTTTTTTGTCAAAAGGCTATGCGCTTTCATCAACAAATAGTTCTTATAAATTAATAGGATTTGTAAAGAATACATAAGTGCTTCCACATGGAATACAGGGAAATGTATAACAATATTAATAACCAAAGAAATGTAAGTGGAGCACTGAGATGCCATTTTATACCACCTATGAAATACACTCTCCCTTTTCCCACACACAGAAACACAGTGTATTTTAATATAGTATGTGTTCTATGTTAGGGAGGGTGTGAGAAAAAAGACCCTATCTGAATTATAAATATGAAACATCTTTCTGGACGTCTACTTCAAAAGTTTAGGTTAACCCAGAGAAAATCATCTTTGATATGTTCAAAGATTTCTGTGAAGAATATTCAACACAGAGGAATATGCAACACCAAGACTCAAATCAAGCAATTGATCAAACAGTAAATGATTTAGTTGAATAAGATGGGTCTTATAAACCATTCAAAGACTTCCTTTCTCATTTGGAATAAAATCAAAGCAAGTCCATCAATGATTTACTTCCTGCCTTTCCCTTACACCTCATCTTGTCCCTCTTCTCTTCCTGAATCCCCAACTACAGTTACACTGGCTTCTTTATATTCCTTGAACCTCACAAGTTTTCCTCTACGTCGAAATCTTTGTACTTCTATTCCCTCTACCCAGTATGCTCTGCCCCCAGACTGTCATTAGTGGACATGTTGTTACTTTCCCTTGTGAGACTTATCTGGGTACTAAATCTATTTCTTTCTTTTTTCTTTTGCTTTATTGAGTTAACATCGATTTATAGCACTGTAAATGACTTAGAGGAATAGGTTCACACATCCTCAAATGTATATTACTATACCATTCCCACCATCAAATCAGTCTTTTCTCCTCCCCGATTCAACTTCCCTACTGTTTTTCTGCAGCATTATTTCTAAGCTTTGTTCTGTTTTAGCTTTCTCAGTTTCTTTTTGTTATTGTTGTTGTTTGTCTTGAATTTCTTCTACATTACACAAATAAGTAAAATCAACAGTATTCATCTTTCTTTCTAACTTATTTCTTTAGCATAGAACCTTCCAGTTGCATGCATGTTGTTGCAAATGGCAAGAACTCATCTTTTTTATATCTGAATAGTATTCCACCTTGAACATATTACATCTTCTTAATCCACTTCTCTGTCCACGAGGAATTAGGTTGTTCCAATGAACATGAAGTGCATTCATCCCTTCAAATTTGTGATTATATGCATAGGGGATGTATATATCCTTCAGGTAGCTACCTAAGAATGGAATTGCTGGATCATATGGTGGATCTTGTTTAAATATTTTTCACGGCAACTCAAAATGGTTAAGAGACTTAGAGATCAGACCTGAAACCATAGTATACATAGAGGAAAACTTGGGCAAAACTCTCCATGAACTACAGTTCAGAAATCCATTTCTGGAAACATCCACAGATGGCAAAAAAATGAAGGAAAACATAAACAGATGGGACTACATCAAACTAAAAAGCTTCTGTACAGCAAAAGAGACAACAGAAAAAACTAAAAGATGCCCAACCAAATGGGAAAAAATCTTTGCTCTCCACATGAGTGATAAGGGTTTAATAATGAAGATCCACAAGGAACTCACACAACTAAACAAAAGCAAAACAAAAAGCCCAATCAAAAAATGGGGAGAAGAACTAAAAAGACACTTCTCCAAAG